>CAJNIZ010030580.1:11271-25044 GCA_905231905.1 Symbiodinium pilosum
GGAACTAGATGCATGGGTCTTCTGTTAGCGCCGTAAAATTCAGAGCCACTGGAGAACTCTATGTCTCGCCTGCCGCTTGTGTCGAAACTTCAGCTGACAGGAAATCACTGTAAGCAGTCAGGATGCATAGCAGATGCTCAGTAGCCGGGAAGTTGCTCTTATGCTGCCGTAAAGTAGGGATGCAGTACGTAATTGCGAATCTTCTTCCTTCCTAAGTCACAACTTTTTATTAGCATATAGCGTAGCCCTCCAACCTTATTCTAATGATTTAGACCCCTCCATAACTTGAGAGTCACTCCGCAGAGATGATATTTGCCTGTCTTGCTTGGCGGTTCGTTGATTCCTGCGTTAAAGCCCTCTCCCATGTCCAGACTGTCACTTCCAGCAAACACAACTTAGATTACAGGCAGCGGCTAGTTGTAACTGCTATGATTATTGTCCGTCATTTTCAGCGTTGGTATTAGTATCCGTATTACGTAGTATTAGCATGTGTATTAGTATATCGGTATCATGTTTACAAGTATGAATATTCATACTCGCAATGGCGTAGGTTGTGTAATCAGTATTAGTATTAGGACTTGTATTTAGATTTGTATGTGTATTCGTATTTGTATCCATGCTTGTATCAGCATTAGTACTGTCTATTGTGAGAACCTACACACGGATTCCCTTCGAGAGGCAGTGGGGCCTGCAATGACCTTCACCCTGAGCCCTAAACCCACTCAGAGCGTGGCTTTGCCTGACGTTCCAGACAGCGCAGCATTTCCAGAGTCCAGTGCATCTGTGGGTTCAGGATCTAAAGCTTCGGATTTTGTGTTGCTTCAAAAACCTAAACCCTATACCCCATATGTATACACTAACCCCTAAACCCTACACCTTAAACCCTATAGCCCTAAGCCCTGATCCCTAAACCCTACACCTTAGGCCCTATAGCCCTATAGCCTTAAGCCCTACACCTTAAGCCTTATAGCCCAAAACCCTAGACCCGACACCTTAAGCCCTATAGCTCCATAACTGCCTTGAGCAAACATGCGGCCCACTCTTTTGACCAGGGCTTACAAGTTTAGCTTAGGCTAGTTACGGATTATCTGGCCACCCATGTCTATATTCATCCCCCTCATTAGGCAACCCTCCATGAAGCTTCTTTAGGGTTACTTAAGCTTAAGTAAAGGGGGAACCTAGGGGGCGGGGCGGGGGGGAGGTTAGTAAACCCTAAACCCTAAACCCTAAACCCAGAAGCCATAGAGCCATAGGGTAGTCATGGCGGCAGGACTGCATCGTGGTCAGCCTAGTTCGGGCTGCTCAGGGAAAGAAGAAGTCCATTGGGCTACCTGGCTATTGATGTATGGGTTTACGGGCTTGCTACTAGGGAGGTTATGGCCCCTTTAGGGGGATGATAGGGAATCTATAGGGTTTAGTGGTTCAGTGTCTAGAGGCTTACTCTGTGCCAAACTAGCACGGACACGCATGAAGCCACATGGGTGGTTGTCAAAATTGTGGTCCCATTTTGGGTACTCTAAATATGAGGTGCCGTCTTATAATAGGGACCCAAAAAGGGACCATAATTTGGACAACCACCCACATTTTTCAAACGACGGTAGTCTCCATAGAACGCATTCTAGAAGTCTTCAGGCTTCGAGTCTTGGTGCGGCCACAATGCGAGATAGATCATGATCATAATCTTTTGCGCGCTCGCATGCCATGATATGTTCATTTGTTAGCCGAACCCCCCAATGAAGAGAAACTCCCAGATTGTTTGGGATGGTCCCCACAAGAACATCCCTTACCCCCTCAACCCAAAGCCCTGAACCCTAAACTCCTGCTGTACAAGGCTTTTAAATTTGCGCCGCCCAGTGAAGCCTCTGTGTGCTAACACCATCTACAATGAGTACCAATACGCTACTACGATTGCTCCTGCTATGATAGGCAGCACTGACAACCCCCGCTGTGGTTATGATTGTTATGCAGTTTAGGTTCAGGGTTGGCAGCTTGAATGCAGCCTGGAGCCAAGAGTATGGTAGATTACTGTTATTACTATTACTATCAGTATTGTTATTACTACTACTAATATTGTTACTATTACTATTACTATCATATGGCCTGGAGACTTAAGTGTTGATGGCTTGCGACCCAACATCCACTAGCCCGGGAATGTCTCTTAGCATGCACATAGGGATTGCGAGTATGATGCGTAATTTGGGGTTCTGCGGAACCCATCCGCAGAAGACCTTTCAAAGACCTCGAAGCACACCGAAGGTTCTTGAAAGATCGCCGGAGAATGCGCCTCGGCAACTAGCGGAGGGTCCAAGTACCTTTGTCTCAAATGCAAATTGTCCAAAGCTTTTTTGTTTTATCTGGGGTCCAAGTTCACGGCATGTCTACTTGGAAGTTCAGGGTAGTTTGCCCAACTAACAATGTACTTTCCGAGGCCTGTTGGCTGGGCAACAACCACTACCCGCCCCAGCTCGTTCAGGTTTTCGGGTCTAGCATTTAGGGTTTAATCACACCTGACCCGTCGTCCTTCCCTCTGGTTTTTCTCAGCGCAGCGCATGCCATTTGCAGTGAGACCATTGTACTGGCCAAGAACCTTGAAGGATCTTGGACGCAAAACCGTATCCCTTATTACAGTGTACACTGAACATCCTGCATGGCCCAAAGTACCTGTATAACCATGGGAAGTATTATAGTGTCATCGTACAGTAAGGTCATGGAGGAATGTTGGCACCAACAGTATCAGAACCCTAGTGTAACCCTATCGTTAACCTCTAATCCCTACAAAGCCTAAATAGTCCCTATAATCCCTACATAACCCCAAGCCCTAAACCCTACTATCAGAGCCCTACTAATAAACCTGTATGACTAGGTAGCCCCATGTGCACCCCAGGCCTTGTATATCCCTTATATAACTTAGAGAACCCCATATTATCCCACAATGTCCCTACATAACCCCATGCAATCCTCATGATCCCTATCTAATCCTATCTGCACTTATATCACCCTTAGATAAAACCCTTCAGTAGGCTGTTCCCGTCCATTCAACTTCCCCCTAAATCCTGAGCCCTAAATCCCTAAAAGCCAGATCCCCTAAACCCTAAATGCTAAATCCCAAGCCCTCCAACGCCTCGCCCTGAACTCTGTACCAAAGTTGATTGGAAAAAATCCTTGGCGACGTTCTCAGAAGGCCTAATATCCCTCAATTAGGGAGTATACCCTATATGTTGCTACTAGGTATATTCCCTGAATGGGGAATCTTGGGTTTTCTGCGTTACTATACTATAACGCGTGAAGTCCCAAGGTAAAAGTTACCTAGGGTCATGCAGGGGTGTTTAGTATCCACCGTAGTCATGCCAGTCACCCTAAACCCTAAGCCCTAAACCTTAAACCCTAAACCCTATAATAAACCCTAAACCCTAAAACCCTAAGCCATGCTGTGGTCCAGGAATGTTGCCTTCACCCGCGCGCGGCTGAACCTCTGGGCTCGCAGCCCAGAGTAACGGACTTTCATTCAAGGGCTTTAAGCACCCTAGGCCCTAAACCCTACCTGGACCCTCCAATGTAGTTCCTTTTTGGGTTTGGTATGGATTCTTGGTTAGGACTCTTATTAGGACTACCAAAAAGGTACTACATTGGAGGGTCTAGGTAAGCCCTAAACTATAAACCATAGACCCTAAGCCTGAACCCTGGGTTGATTCTGGAGTATACGAAGCCATACGAAGCCGTTGAAGTGCCTACACATGCCAAGCCTTACGTTCCAGACACGATATGTTTAGGTTGGGTACTGCCCCCCTTCAGTAACAGTTGGATAATAAATATAATATGGTTATATATAGCCCTTAATAGGACCCTTAATATAGACTGTTACTAAAAACATTATAACCCCTATAATCCCCCATAAAATCCCAGTTTCGATTTCATTTTCCATTTTCTTTTCCATTTGATTCTCCATTATTAAGGGGGATACTAGAACTGTTACTGGGTGGGGGCAGTACCCAAGGTTTAGGGTTTAGAGTCCCGGCTTTGGCCTCCACAGTTTTGTCACAAGGTCTCCGTTGGTCAACAACAGCTTTCCTGCAGGCCTTGTAGCCTAAACCCTAAACCCTAAGCCTTTAATCCGAAGACCTAAAGCCTAAGCCTTTAATCCGAAAACCCTAAGCCCTAAACCCTAAACCGTATGTGCCTCAAATGATACTACTATAGACCCATGATTAATAAACCTCCTCCCCTTAATGGGGATTATAATAGGGATCCTAATATTACGGCCCTTAAAAGGAAGGGGCTTATTCGCCCAAGTATTTAGGCGCTAGAACCCTATTATGTTATTTGGGTCCTTGGGCCCTTAGGGACACATTAAAATGCGCGGGAATGCCAGTATGCTTCCGAACGGGCACGTACAAGTTCTAGCAGGAATTATGACTCTCGCATTAGGGCAGTCAAGGAGAAGATAGACTCGACAGATCACCACACCTCCCTTTCACCAGTATAGTGGGGAGTATGTGCGGATCTAAGCCCTAAACCCTAAACTGTGGTCCCTATCAGTCAAAGTCTGTCTCAAAGTTCGACACGCGAACCAGGTCGTTGGCGATGCAAAGGTCCTCTCCCTCAACGAAGATTGGAAGGCTTTGGCGAAGGGGCTTTGGGGGTTCTATAGGGTATATAGAAGGTATAAAGATACTGTTGATGGAGGAAATCCTGCACCACCTGAAGTCCTTAAAGTCTTAAAGTCACAGGAATTACAGTAGTTTAGAGCCGCCAGGTGGTGCAAGATTTCATCCATCAACCATACCCCAGAATTAAAGGCTCATATTATAATATAGGACCCACCTTAGAAAGTAGGCATGAGATAGGCGAAGTTGGTGTTTCCGGAGGAGATTAATGTAAACATTGGCCCCAAACCCCATAAACCCTAAACATCCCTAAACCCTCAAACTTAAACCTTAAACCCTAAAACTTAAACCCAAAAACCGAAAACTTAAACCCTAAACCCTCAGACTTAAACCTTAAACCCTAAAACTTAAACCCAATACCGTAAAACTTAAACCCTAAACCCTCAAACTTAAACCTCAAACCCTAAAACTTAAACCCTAAACCCTCAAACTTAAACCCTAAATCCTAAACCTAAAGCCGTTCCAGGTTTGGGGCAGGGTCCACATGTAGTCGCGAATCAAGATACTAAAGATGTTGTGCGATGTCCAGGGAGTCCTTTCTTATTGACCTTAGGGTTTAGGGCTCAGGGCTTAGGGCTTAGGGTTTAGGCTTATGGTTTAGGGTTTAGTGCTCAGGGTTTAGGGTTTAGGGATGGTTTAGGGTTTAGGGAATATTGTCACAGGTGTCTACAAACCCCATACAAACCCCAAAAAGCCATCTCAAATCCCATAACATCACTGACAAGTGTCTGGTCTAAGCAGATGTTTATGTTGTATAGCCATACACATTTGGCTAGCTGGGGGGGGTTATGCCTGCATGCGATTTTGCGGGAGGCACCTGTCACCATGTCGAATCCGACCCCTTGCTTGGGTGGTCAGGGCAACAGTTTTCAAACTTCACTTACTAGTCTTGCTGGTTCTTGGTAAGGAATCCGGAAATATGATCTCTATAGAAACCCTATATATATATAGTATGTGCCCATATTGTCTACTAAGAGCAAGTAAGTAGTCGTGTACTAGTTCCCGAGCTGGATTCTACATGGACTTATCGCCCTCTTCATTGAAGCCTTTTTGCGTCCCTAAACCCTAAACCCCCTAAACCCTAAAATAGCTTTGTAGAGCATTCAGGTGCCTCCTGCCAGGAGCCCTAGCTTAAGGGACTGATGAAGTTAGTTGAGGGCAAAGTAAGCCTAACATTCACCTAGACCCTGCTTGTGGTTTGGGGTTTGGGATTTAGGTGAATGTCCTTCCTTTTTGGGGTTCTGTCCTGCGTATTTATGGAGTATATCCCGAAAAGGTACAACATCCTGGGTCCAAGTAGGGGTTCGGGTTTCCGACAAGTACGGGTCCCTTTTGGACCCTAAAATTTTTAGGGTATCCAGAAGAGACCACCTTCGTGACAACCCACCATATACCCAAAGCAGGTTCCCGGAAGACCCGCTCCACTTGAGGGCAAGCTGGTATTGCGTGGGTGTTTCCCAACAATTTGAGGTTCACCTCTCGGACGGTCCCTGTCGTAAAGGCTCTAAGTAGTTTTTCCCTGTAATCAGGCTCTAAGTAGTTGGAGCTTACTTTGGGGAGCCTTTTTTTTGGACATTCCCACATGGAGCGTTTCTGAATTTCCCATATGAGCTACTGTCAAGATGAGCCATATTAAGGGAGCCTTAACATTTGAACGTGGGTATCCCTGTTGCAGTTTTGTATAGTCCATTATATAGTCCCTAATAATAAAAAAAAGGCGGAGGATGCCCGTAGAATGAAACCCCTTCGCACCTGGGTTTCTCTTAGGATTTGTGGGTTTAGGTGTTAGGGTTTAGGTGTTAGGGTTTGGGTTGGACTCTCCTTTAAAAATGGTGCCGATTTACAGCTTCTCGTCGGTTCCGTCAGCTATCCGGAGGCTCAGAGGTTTAGGGTTTAGAGTCGCTTACTCAGTGCTCACCTACCTGGGGTACATGTACTTGGACGATACGTGCAACCCTCAACTGATTGCTACACAGTCCTGCAAGATACAGCCCGTTTGAAAAACTCCAGAAACCCAAAGCCCCACAATGCAAACCAGGAGTTTATCGATTTGCTGGCGAACAAGTGCCGCATGCCTTTGCCTCGGCATTTAGAAGTGTCTCAAGTTGGACCTAGAAACTGTCTGTAGAGTGGAAGGTTTAGGGGAAGGGACTCCCAACAGTTGCCCCATACCTTTGCATAGGAACCCTCTATTTTCGAGAAGCCACCTTTAAGAACGCGCTCCTTGTTGGTGCTGTTGAAGGCAGACAGTGAAGCCTCATTTTAATCAACAATTCGGAGGATTTCCTTGCGACAATTGGGGTCCACGCAACAGTCACACCTATTGGAGAACCGTATTCTAGGCAGGCCCTAACTTTGTCCTTGTTCTTCTTTGAGTGTTACTGCTTCGCGTGCATGCTCACACTGGCCATCCATAACTAGGCTGCGGGTAAATGGTGAAGTGTCTTCTTGTCAATTCGCTGCGAAACTAATGCATTCTGTAGCGTTCAGGGTTTAGGGTTTAGGGTTGCGTGAAGTGGAGGGGAGCGAGTGGGGAGGCGTGCGGTGCGTGGGTGCACAAAGGTTTGGCAAGGACGAAAAGGGATAAGCCAAGCAACTACAACTTCCGTGTGCCCGATCACCCCTATATGGCCCCTATCAAGCCTTACATATTGATACATTGCTTTTATATGGACCCGTTTGCTCCAATCTAACCTTAAATCTTAGAGAAATCAAAAGTAAATGATGGGGAACCTAGTAAGTTACTTGTAAGAACTAACCCAAAGGCTCCCACGTACCGCTTTACGGTCTCATGGTACCTGAGGGACGCTTCTATTCAGATAGCCGTTGAAAAATGGGATCAAGACGCTCCAGGCATCTGTAATCCATATCGAGGAGACCACTAACAAGGAACCCCTCCGAATCTTGGAGACCCACTACGTGCCCCGGAAGACCTTCAGGCCAAGAAGGTTTCAGACCTTAAAGCCTAGACTGAAGAGCCTAAGCCCGCAACTCTTTGAGGTGGGCCCTTACTCCAAAGGCCCTACTATACAGGGTTTAGGGTAATTAGGGTAGTGAGGGCTTAAGGTAATTAGGGCCGCAAAGCCCCAAACCCTAACCCCCAAACCCTGAACCCCAAACCCTAAACCCTTAATGTTTGAGGCTGAGAGTCACGGAGCCCAGTCACTCGGACTGTCTTCAGCTTGACTCGCGTGTGCATCGTAGGGAAGAATGAGACAACATATTACGGTTGATACTGCATGAGCTGAAGTACCTTATACCTTGGGAAATATGGTAGTATCATGGCTCTTGTGGATCTTCTTGAGACTCCATGTCTTGATTGACCTTGCTACAGGCATTTTCTTGGGACTTCTGTTATGTGCTTTCGTCTATAAACTATGCATGCCTTTTCTGTGGTGTCCGTAGCCAAAAACCCTAAACCGTGTGTTTCGGGTCTTGCCGTTAAGTAGGCCTCAACCCTAGCGTCTACGTTTGCTCGGACTTGTCGCGCGGTTTCGGGTAGTTTAGGGTAAATGTCTTTTGTGTGGTTGTCAAAATTATGGTCCTTTTTGGGATCCCTATTATAGTACGGCACCTAGTATTTAGGGTACCCAAAAAGGGACCATATTTTTGACAACCACCCAAATGCCCTTTGGACCCCCTAAAGGTCAAAGTTCCGGCTGAAGGTTGAAAGAGGCCCACATTGAGGGTTCAGAATGCAGGCTTTGGGGTTCAGGGTTTCTGTTACAGCTTACCAGCTTTGTGAAGTTTACAGAAGTGAAGCCACTAAGCCTAGACCCTAAGCCCTAAACTACCAATCTGAAGGCATTTGCGACGGTTTGGGACCCAGGTATGCCATGGGAGGCTTAGGCAGGCCAGTTTCTGAGTCTGAGTGATGTACAGCACTGTACGCGGTACGTAGAGCTATATAGGGATATTGCAGGGCTTGTAAATAGCGAAGTGATAATGGAGCATCAAATGGAAAACGGAATCTAAACTTGGTTAGCTCCCTCAAGCTTCATCCCTCAACCCCAAACCCCGGACACCCTAAACCGGCTTGCTGCTAAGGAACTTACCCCAAGGACCCAAATAATAGGGTCCCTTTAAGGGGGTTATAGGGATATATATATATATATCTATATTTATATATTTATATAGGGATATATGGGGGCTACAAAAGGGTCCAAGGACCCTAATAATAGGGTTTTAGCGCCCAAATACCATTGCTATTCTAGTTTTTGGGCCCTAAAACCCTGTTATTTGGGTCCTTGGACCCTTAGGGGTTACATTAAGTTACTATGCCCATCCTTACTCCCCGTGGGTAATTCCTTAGTCTTTTGTTTTTTTGGTTTTGGTTAGTTTTACAGGCACCCCAAAAGCTAAGTCTTTTGCTACATTCTTAGAGGGGGATAGCGAGGATAACTTAGATTAAGTTCCTGAAGCCCTAAACCCTAAACCCTTTCCTTAACAGCAACCAGAACTGAGGCGAGGACTTCATTCTCAGATATATGCGGCGGTGGCACGAGAGGCCTTTTCGGGATGCAGGGGCAAATCGAGGCTTTCCAAGGTATGGGATGTAGGGTTAGGGTTTTAGGGCTTAGGGCTCAAGATTTCAGATGTAAGGCATTTAGGGCACATGGATTTAGGATTTGGGGCCCACGGACACGATCGACTTTCAACACTAAACGTGAAACCCTCACTGGGGTTAAGGCATATGTTTTAGGTTTGACGGCTTCTGCAGCCGCAGCAGGCAGGGGCAGCAGCAACAGCAGCAGCAGCAGCAGCAGCAGCAGGCGCATGATGTGTAGAAGGCAGCCCTCAAATTCCAACCTCATATTTGATCTTGGCATTTTCCTCTGTCCCATCCAAAACCAAGGGTCCTCCAGGCCTTCTGAAGGCCCCGTATTGATGTACGTAATCATCCATTAGTTGGGGACCGACTCCACAATTGTAGGCTACAACTTGTGTAGGCTGCTGTGTTAGCCATGAGGGCCCAGACGTATCTTGGCTGTAACAAGTCATTGAAGCTCTTGGCTGTGAATGGTTGTTTATGCAGGCCTTGTGTGGGTCCTGTTGAATCTCGATTGGACATCTTTTCAACTTAAAAGTAGGTGATTTAGGGTATATGTATACTCACCTAGCTATCTATCCATCTATCTATAGAGAGACCTTAAACCCTAATCCCTAAACCCTAATCCCTAAACAGGTATGTGCGTGGCAGAGGGCTCCCTCTTCCCGTTGGTCCCATCAGACTCATCCTTGCAGCAACGGTACTTCAAAGTACCCGCCAAAAGCACTGGGCCCCATTTGAGCCATAGTCTAAAATCCTAGCATCCCCCTTAACAAGCCTTGTAATAGGAACCCTATATAATTCCCGTATAAAATCCCCTTTAAGGAGTTTAGACTATAGCTCATATATTCATGCCTCAAGCCGCCAACCCAGACCATGGGTCCAAGTGCCCACAGACCCTGCATTCTAACTTGACTCCGTCCTAGGACCCATAGAATCTGAAGGATTTGGGCAACCTCCACCGCCCAATTTTTAGGACCCTACGCCCATCACATGGTCCTACGGGGGCTTAATGGGGTCTTAATTTTGGGGAATTCCAAACCCTAAACCATGGGTTTAGGGTTTAGGGTGCACGGACCCGACATGCTCAAACCAGACGATGGACCCAGAATCCGCAGGTCCTATGTACGCAATGCAGCCTGGATCCAAAACCCTAAATCCCTAAATCCCTAGACCCCAGATACCCAAAGATCGGAGGTTTCAGCTATCTAGTTGGGATCCTTAATCCTAGGGTCCTTATATACCCCTTCTATACCCCATGAGCTCCTACCAGCCCTATTACGAGCACCGTACCAGCAGGTAGAGTCCTATCTTGAAGTATAAGCAGCTAGGGACCTATATTAGAGGCCCATGGTTAAGACCTTCGAATAGAAACCTAAGCCATGAAGCTTGTAAGCCCTAAACTCCAAACCCTGAACCGTAGTCCCTATACCCCCAAAAATCTAAACCCTAAACGCCCTAAACTCTAAACCCTGAACCTTAATCCCTAAACCCTGAACCCTAAATCTTCCTAAAACAGAAGCACTAAGCCCAAAGCCCAAAACAACTCAGAGCCCCAAGCCCTAAACACTAGGCGTTTAAGTCCGTGAAGAGGCATGCTACAGACGAGGCTGCGAAGAGCCCAGCAGTGCTAGAGGTGGGAGGTTGCTTTAGGGTTTGAAAAGAAGGGCTTAGGGTAAAGCCCTGAGGGTCCAAGTTCCCAATATTTAGGTACTTGGGTTTTGGGTAATAGTAGTTATGGTACAGGCTTTTGGCAAGTATATGATTATTGGGTACTTGGAGCCTTACGGAAAGGGGCGTAGGGCCTAGGGTTTAGGGCTTAGGGCTCTGAGTTTATAGGGTTTTAGGGCTTAGTGCTTATATTTTAGGAACGTTTAGGAGTCAGGGTTTAGGGCTTGGGGGAGGTTTAGGGCTTTGGGCTTCGGGGGTTTAGGGTCTAGGGTTCGAGGAGAGGCTTTAAATTCAAAGATTAAGGGTTTAGGGGCAAGCCCCTTATCAAAGCCATGAGCCCCCCACCCCTCTTGTAAGAGATATTCCCCCTGATAGACAGTGACATGCTATGGGGTGACATTCCCTAAACCTTACTCCCTAAATCCCAAATTCTAACTTCCTCTTTACTACCAGCGGTTTGGGAAGATTTTATCGTCAGGTGTAGGTTTTGTGTTTTGCTTGGCAGGCTTCAGGGCATCTTCACCTGTAATGGTTTCATATGAGGCTGTCCAGCGGCTGCGGTTTAGGCTCTAGGGTTTAGAGTGAAGGGTTTAGCTTGCTGGTGGTATGTAGGGTAAAAGGGAATCAGATCCCCACATGACCCATATACAATGTATTCCCGCGTTCCCTTGTAAGTTAGGGCTCAGGGTTTAGCGGGAAATTGTCGTGATTTGCGGCTTTCGGCCTTGCGGGTTGGCCCTAAACCCTCAAACCTAAACGCCTCGATTTCAGGATTGGGCTTGAAGTGTTCATATTGGGTCCCTGTTCAGGATTGTGGCCTGGTTTATTTCAGGTTGCCGTGCGCTTCCCAACAGCTTGACATGACGACATTGCTGAGCGCATCCGCCGAATATTTGGCAGAGATTCCCCCAAGCGAGAAGTAAACAACGAGCTGCTCAACGCCATGCTGCACTTCCTGAAGGCCGAGGGTGTCAAGGACACATCAAAGGTTCGCAAGCAAGCGAAAGCGCGTCAAGTACAAGTCGTACAGAGAGACCTTTTCGGCGCGTAGGCGCAATCACCAGATGTGCCCTGAATCCCTAAGACGCTTATGTTTTGTGTCTATAGTATCATGTCGATGCTCCGTGGCGGTGCGCTCTGCATATTCCTTAGAATAGGAAGAGCGATTTCCACGTTTATCTCTAGCCAGTTGCCTTACTTCCAGGTGCGACAATCCAGCCCATAAAAGAGCGAGGGCACTACTGCTTCATAGTAGATTCGAACCTTGGTTCTCCAATAAAGTTGAAGTTTCACATATGAAGAATGGTGGCGTGGGGTTTAGGGTTTAGGGTTTGGGGATGGTGTAGGGCCTATTTCGATCCGTTCCCACAGGACCGAGTGTGGAGAATGCATCTAACAGGCGAACTCATACATTGGCCCTTGTCGGGACCTCCCGCAATAAGAATTCTGCAGCTCTTCAGGGGTGCATCGGGCTCTCCGTTTCTGGAAACCACACATGCGCACTGTCTTGGCCCAATAGAAGTTTGCCTCTGACGACCCTAGCCCTCGACCCTAAACCTAACGAAAGAGCAGCCAATATCTCTTGGTTGGCCTGCCTCAGTGGCTTGACGAGGACAACGGGCTGTTTACCTGCTCGCCGTTAAGGAACCTAGATTAAGTTGCCATAATCTGGAGAGACAGTAAAGCATTGGCTTTCTTGTGCTGGTAGCTTAGTTTCGGTTTTAAGAGCGACCAAAACTAGGGTTCAAGCCCAACATACTCACCCACAATCTCAAGTTGTTCACCGATTTATCGCCTGGGCGGGAAATCCCGCATTTTTTCTTGTTGCGAAGGGCCCGGGCCCTGGTGCAGCAGAATTATGTTACAGCAAGGCAGGGTTTAGGGTTTAGTAATAATAGTGGTAGTGGTAGTGGTAGTGGTAGTAATAGTAATAGTAGTAATAGTAATAGTAATAGTAATAGTAATAGTAATAGTAATAGTAATAGTAATAGTAGGGTTTAAGGTTTGGTGTCTACGACATCGCCCCAAGGGGCTCTCTGCTGTGTGCTCCGATCATCCGTGTACAGGAGCGGGCACTCAAAAGCAGAACCTTCCCAAACCCATCCCACCCTTAGCTTAGAGTTTTAGGGTTTGGTTATTTTTAGCCCCCGTCCCAAGCCCTGCACCAAAAAGCCCTACAATGCTCTCTCCCCTAACACCAGTTCGCAGCACGTAGAGGCGGAGTTGGAAGACAGCGACTGTCTCCTGAAGGCCGAAGCACCTCGGAATCTTCCAGCAGCTGTTGCAAGCTTTTTGGGTTTAGGGTTTTTGGTTTAGGGTTTTAGGGTTTTGGGTTTTGGGTTTGGGAGATGTGCGGAGGTTACGCAGTCTCATAATGGAGTCTAGCGATTTGTTGACATGTTGGCCCCGCATACGTAACCGCATTGGTGATAGTTGGGAATATGCAGAGGGACACCCCTAAACCCTAAACCCTAAACCGCAGGGGGCTCTTAGGAGGAACCCTTAGAAGGGGCCCCCAATCCCCATTACCTTGTTTTAACCCTGATACAGACCTTACATATACCCCCTATAAAAGCAGATAATCTCCGAATTATCCCCATGACCTACAGCCCCGCATGTAGGATTTAGGGCTTAAGTTTCAGGGCTTAGGGTTTGGGGTTTAGGGTTTAGAGTTGGGGTGTAGGGTTTAGGGGGCTGAATACCTTTATTTGAGGACCCTAGAGCCCCCAACCCTAAACCCTAAATCCCTAAACCCCTAAACCCTAAACCCCTAAACCCCTATATCCCTAAACCCTAAACCCCCAAACCCCTAAATCCCTAAACCCTAAACCCCAAACGGGTCAAAGAGCCATCCCAGGGATGGCAGCAGGCTGGAGCAAGCCTTCGTCA
>CAJNIZ010030580.1:25144-41668 GCA_905231905.1 Symbiodinium pilosum
TTTGAGGACCCTAGAGCCCCCAACCCTAAACCCTAAATCCCTAAACCCCTAAACCCTAAACCCCTAAACCCCTATATCCCTAAACCCTAAACCCCAAACCCTAAACCCTAAGCCTCAAGGGCACTTGCAGGGTGTAACTGCCTGGAGCTGTGCGTGCTGAGGATGTGTTCACGCTCACGGCTGAGGAGCTGGAGGAGCTAAGAGCCGACGAGGCCTCAATTGAAGGGTTCAGGGTTTAGGAGTTCAGGGGTTTAGGGGTTAGGGTTTAGGGGTTTAGGGGTTTAGGGTTTAGGGGTTAGGGTTCAGGGTTTAGGCTCTTAGGGGTTTCAGGGGTTTAGGGGTTTAGGGTTTAGGGGTTTAGGGTTTAGGGTTGGGTGCTGCCCCCACCCGGTAACAGTCTATACTAGGGGTCATATAACCATATTGTAATTCTTATTATCCAACTGTTACTGGGTGGGGGCAGTACCCAAGGTCTGGGGTTTAGGGAAGGGGTTTAGGGTTTAGGGCTTGGGTTAAGTTTAGGGTTTAGGGTTTAGGGTTCCGGTTTAGGGTGTAGGTTTTCCGGCGATTGATTGCAGAATCCCAAAGAGGCCCCTTGGCAGGAGGATCCATAAGTAAGGACTCCGTATCTTCCAAGACAGCTAAGGAAAACGGTCGCGATTTTGCCATTCACTACTGTTTGGCCCCTTCGCTTTCGGTATCTGAGCCTCATGTACCAATTCCCTGTCCCTACCTGCTCCATACATGACGGGCATCCTTCATGCACACGATCAGCTGTTTGTAACTGACAGGGTGATAATACATCATAATATACGGTTAAATCAGGGTTATACGGGGTTTAAGGTTTAGGGGGGTTAGTCGCTGGGGTTATAGTTTGGGCTTATATTGATAGTCACCAATTTTGTGGTCCTAGATTCCTTGTATTGTTGTAGTGGAGGCTAGCAGAAATGCACCCTTAAAGGATGTTAGTAATTCAGGCCCCCACATTATGCACGTGCTATTAGTGTCTGGTTGGCTTTGGGCTAGATGGCATATTGACAACATGAAGCCCTAAGTGCAGTGCCTCTCCTACACGTGGAGTCTTAGATTGCATGGGCACTCGAAATCGCAACAGCATCTGAGCCGAAGGCTCAATCATTTGTGAGTGCCTAGAAGCTGGCCATGTGCAACAGCATGTCGGTCATAATCGTGATCATAACAGTAATAGCAACACAACAGTAATGCAAGCAAAAATGGGCAAAATAGCAATACTAGTAGCCATAGTAGTGACCGTAGAACCTGCGAACTCACTTCTCGAAACCCATTGCATCCTCATTCTCCTTGTTCCCATGACTACAATAAAGTCCGCCGATCACGGTTGCACGCACGATCGGTATGTCATCATGTGGAATTCGTTGTCATAAAAGCTATAGTGCTTGGTGCTTGAACTGCCATACTGCCATGGATGCAGTCCTGTCCATAGCAGACAGGAAAGGGGACCTGCACTTGAATTACTAGGTATGCAAACGGCACTCATCTGCAAGCCCCAAAAAGATCCTTTTAACGCTTTGGCTCCATACTACTGACCTTTGAAGCCCTAGAAGGCTGTTGCATAAACACATTTTGCGAGGAGCTAAGGATTAGTGTATAACGTTCATATGTAACTTTGCAGGCTACCCTAAACCCTAAACCCTAAACTACCCTGTATCCTGAAGCCTCAGCCGCCATTACCCGCATTTCTCCCGAATCATCTCGGCGCCATGGGCAATGCCTCCCGAAGAGCAGGAAGACCTCCTCGGAGAGGACTCAGTATTATGGATTCCATAGAAGGATATATACAGGTTTTAGGTTTAGGGTATATTAAGGGTTTAGGGTTTGTGGTATGTTAAGGGCTTAGAGTTTAGGGTGCATTAAGGGTTTAGGGTTGAAGGTATAGTAAGGGCGTAGGGTTTAGGGTATATTAAGGGTATAGGGTTAAGGGCCTAAATAGTTTCCAATGATGGAGCATTAAATGGAATGATATGTTTTTTGTCAAGAGGTACATGCTGCAGGGAACGGGTCAAAAGGTCCACACAAGATACTTGAAACGGACAGGCGAGCTAGCCAGTTTTTTAGATCTCCTTCAGCACCCGATTACTGCAACATTTGATAAGTAGGTTCCAGAACCACTTAGTAACCCCAGTTTCCCTAATCCTCAGAGCCTGAACCCTAAACCCTAAACCCTGAACCCTATACATCCCTATAAGCCCCTTCAAACGGATCTAGGAACCTAGTAATCCTAAGCCCTCAACCCCTATACGTCCCTATGAACCCCTTGATAGGGACCTAGCAACCCCGGGTCCCATAAGATGGGAGCGCCAATAGGGTTTAGGGGTTTAGGGTTTAGGGGTCTAGGGGTTTAGAGGATTTAGGGTTTAGGGTTTAGGGGTGTAGGGTGTAGGGTTTAGTTCCGGGCATGGATGCAGCCTGAGCGCAACTCCTAAAAGGAGCTCATGATCTTTTCAGGTGGTTGTGACTCTGATGTCACACTACGGTTCCATGTTCCATGTGGCCGAACATTGGAGACTTACGCTCCAGACGCTAGAGTTTAGATGTTTTCTGGTAGCTAAAACTCAGCAATTGGGTACTTTGACCCTTAGGGTTAGAGAGCTGTGCATATCTGTCACTCACATTATTAACCATATTGCTATCTTGCACCAACCTAGCTCTGTATACTTGCCTAGGATTCAGGGTTTCGGAAGATGTGAAGTACCCATGAACTTGAAATTTCCGAGCCCTGTACGCATGAAGTTATCGCTGCCTCCTCGCTGCCTTTCCCTAAGGGTCCAAGGACCCAAATAGTAGGGTTTTAGGGCCCAAATACAATTGATATTATAGTATTTGGGCCCTAAAACCCTATTAGTTAGGTCCTTGGACCCTTAGGGTTTTGAAGTGCAGGAAATCGTTTTCGTGGTATTTTCCGTGGCGCTCATTATTGTTTGCTGTGCTGTGCTCTGGCATCTGCGGCAGCTGTGCAACCTGATTCATCAAGAGCGTGGCGTAAGGCAATGGGTTCCTCGCGCCTTGTCTTTCAACTGATGTGATTTGACCCTGAACCCTAAACCCTAAACCATTATAGTAGGCCCAAACCTAAACTCCAAACTCTAAACCCTCAACCCTAAACTCTAAACGCTAAACCCTAAACTCTAAACCCTAAACCCTAAGCCCTAAACCCTAAACCACATCAGGTCCGGGTCAGGGTCTGTCGACAGCAGACTTGGAGAGGCTTCTTTCAGAGCCTGCTCCCGATGCCAGTGAGTGCTGCGCCTGGGCGGACGCGGTTCTTGGGGCTAGGGTTGACCCAGGGTTTAGGGTAATGAAACAGAAACGGAGATTATTTTGATGGGGTTATATAGGGTCTAGGGTTTAGGGTTATATTTTAGGGTTATATACTTTATATTGGGCTTATATACGCATAATGGAAAGAAAATGGACACTAGAAAATGGACACTACTATGGTATATTCGGGTACATATCGGGGCTATATTGGGGCTGTATAGGGGTTATATTGGAAGAATGTAAAAATTGGAAATTACTATTTAGGGGTTAGGGTTTATTGAAACTACTATTTAGGGTTTAGGGTTTAGGGTTTAAAGGGTCTCGGCACCTGTCTCGTACATATTTGGGCCCCGAGGTACCCACATAGAAACTCCTCAAGTATATTTTGTACAGATACCTGCCCCGTTCGGAAGAGTGATGTTGAGCTTAAGGTTCAGAACTCCCTTTGGGATGTAAGGTTTCGCACGAAAGGCCGGGTTTAAAGCTGACTGCTGCCACCTAAACTCTAAACCCTAAACTGCGTGCTGATTCTTGTTGCGTGTCGTTTGCGCGGTTCATGTAAGCTAAAAAAAGGTTGCGAAGGCACTCCCCGAAGCAAACATTGAACCCCATTTAGGATTTAGGATTTAGGGATTGAGGTGTAGGATAAGGGTTTAGGGATTAGGGTTAGGGTTTGGATACACGCTCCTTATCCTGCCCAAAAGCCTTGTTAGCACGGGGAGAGTGTAGCCCGGGGGGTAAACCAAGAACGCTTAACTCAAAAAAATCAGAACCAGATGAGGTGTTTGCTTGCAAGAGATCGAGCAGTACCTTGGCATTGTGAGTGGTTTTTATCACTCCCCCAAAGTAACATTATTTAGGGTTTGGGTAAGGGTCTAAACCGTAAGCGTTACCTAAACCCTAAACCCTGAATAATGTTACTTCAGGGAGGCGGCCTTCTAAGGGTTTCTGTAGAGCCGCAGAAGCGGCTGCGGTTGTGAGGGTCGCCCATATGGGCTGTAGTCTAAACTCCTTAAAGAGGGTTATATGGGGATTATATAGGGGACTACTATAGGGGTTATTAAGGGGGATACTAGGAGTTTAGACTATAGCTCATATGGCAGCATTTGGTGTTCCTGGTTTCTGTGTGCACCTAGGCTGGGAAACCTATCGACCATGGACATTGGGTCCTGCATGTCACCCAAAGCCCTAAATCCCTAAACGTCGCCAGAGCATGCTCAGATATGCAGTTGTGCAAACACCTTTTCGCAGCATCCCCAATGTCATTCTTAACGATGCCTGAACACTTCCCCAAAGACGAGCCCTAAGCTGTAAATGAGCCCTGCATGCTTCCAGTTGAAATCCGAATTCCGCCATAAGGACTCGAACGCTTACTGCCAAGCAACGACGGCACCTTAACCCCTAAGCTCTAGACCCCAAATACTTAAACATGTACAACTCTAAACTCTGAAGTGCCTAGGCCAGCCCTAAACCCCACAACCCTAAACCCTAAACCCCAGTCCAAACCCCAGCCCAAACACCTAAACCCTACATCCTAAACCCTAATCCCTACATCCTAAACCCTGATCCCTAAACCCTAAATCCTAGACCCTAAAACCCCAAACCCCAAAAAGACCACCACCTTGACCTTGCCCCATTGCTTTCTCCAAAATACTTGCACGATCCAGAGGGTTTAGGGTTGTAGGGTTTTAGGGTTTAGGGTGTTTAGGGTTTAGGGTTGTAGGGTTTCAGGGTTTAGGGTTTCAGTAGCCAAACCATCTATCGCAAGGTATATTTTTAGGACATGAGCTACACAAGATACTGGGTTGCATTAGCCATGCGCTATATTATACAGGCCCTGCTCAGATATCCTGAAAAGTACAACATCTTTCTACTATTTTAGGCATCGGAGAAAAACCTGGGTTTTTAAGACCACGCATACAACCTTAGAAGTGCTCTAACCTCAGTTTAGGGTTTAGGGTTTTAGGATTTTGAAATTAGGATTTAGAATTTAGGGTGGTTTCAGGGCCTACAGTACCTGGAGCCGCTGCTGTAATCGCTCTTTACATGTGTTATGTTGTTTTTAAGAAGCTGAGGGTTTGGGGCCAGGGCTTACGGAAGACCACAATTCATACGCCCTCCCCTCACCAAAAAAACTTACACCGTAGACCTTAAACCCCTAGACCCTAAACCCTAAGCCCGAAAACCTAAGTCTAGGGAAGCCCCAGATGCACCTCAGGAGCTCTCCGTCCTTGCGTTTGCCGTGCTGCGCGCAAGTCTACCATAGGAGCTGCCTAGTGGAGTGGCGCCTAGGCGAAAGTGAATATATGGGGACTGCAGAAGGGGCTTAGGGTTTAGTTTTTAGAGGGTTGAGGGTCTGGGGTTTAGGGTTCACGTTGGGTTTAGGGTTGATGGATATGGTCTAAACTCCTGAAATGGGGATATAGGGGCTTATATCGGGGAGTATCATAGAGGTCATTAAGGGGGACACTAGGAGTTTAGACTATAGCTCATATGAAGAAATCTGCCATAGGCGGTGCCGTTCAGACCTACTACAGGAGGGCTTTGCGGCGTACGGCTGAATCGGAGCATCATTTATGAAGCAAAAAGCCTGTAAATGGTTTACTATGCCCACAGCCAAAGCCCATTTCAACTAGTGATGAGTGATGGGATTTGGCAATCACTTTCAGGATCAGGCTTTGCCCATCATTTTGCCAAGGACTCTCCCTACACAACTCTATGTCAGCTGGCCAGATAGATCCCAAGCGCCCGAAACCCTGCGCCGCATCATATCTGCCTATTCTTGCACGATGCAGGTCTGTGTCCATGAGGTTCAAACGGTTCGCGGTACCAACTGCAAGGGACTCTACTAGGGTTAACATGTGGGTCGAGTATAGTGCCTATCTCCATTGTCCTTCAAGGTCTCCAACTGGTTGCTTCATGCAACGGCCGAAGCGTTCACAGGGTTTGGGGCTGGGTTTATGGGCTCAAGTGGTTCTAGGAACCGAGCACACTCATCCTCTGTTATGTGGGCGCTTGGACAGCATACTAGCCTTCATCATGCAGCCTCTTTATCATCCAGCATAGCACCTCAGCAGCTCACATGACACCTTGCGACCCTCATGGAGAGCCAACCCAAGAAACCCGAAACCCTAAGCTTATGCCCTAGACCCCAAACCCTGAACCCTTACACCCTAAATCCTGTCGTATCTTACTGTTGATACTTGCGATCCTGCATGACCTTGGCAACCCATTATGAGATTCCTGAGGTAAGAAATGCTCGGGTCCTGCGGGAGTTTTTAGTATCAACCATCAACTCTAAAAACCCAAGATGACCCCCAAACAAGTTTCCATTGCAGCTAGTGTAGCTTAGGGCCTACACCCCTTTTAGGTCCTACAAACCTTTTTAAAAAAAAAACTATAGCCCTTTCCAGTCCCTCAAAGCGACCTTACACCCGAAGCCCTAAACCCTAAACCCTTCCCCTTCACCCTCAACCCTAAGCCCTAAGCCGTAAACGTACGAACAAGGCTAAGCATCATGGCCCGCTGTCCGATGTGTCGGCAGCCTTTGCAGCAAGGCGTTGGAGAGCAGCCGTGATGGACTTGGTTCAAGGGCATAAAGGAATACAATATACAGGGGCTATAAAGGGAACATATTCCCTTGTTCCCTGCTAAGAACCAGTAAGGCACGTACAGGCTTCAGGTTTTGAGGCTTGGCGTCTAGGGTCAAGAAGGACAGTGGGTTTGAGGCTTGGAGTATAGGGTAGGGTTTAGGGTTTAGGGTTTAGGCTGCTGGGTCAAGAGGGTATAGAGTTTCGCGCTTGGGCTTGGGGCTCGAGGAAGTCCTGCACCATACACGGTGGGGCCCCCTAGTTACATAACTATGCCTGTAGCTCCCACAACTACAATATAATAACTCGGACTTATAACCGTAACCTGTCCGCTTGAAGCCTGAACCCTAAACCTTAACCCAACTTATATGTAGGGGGCCCTATCTGCCATTCGTGGTTGGGCAAGCTTTCTCGCATCCTCCATAGCTGGTCCTGCAGAAGGTGCGCCAAGTTCCAAACATTGGGCTAAGGTTTGGGGTTGGAGGTTTAAGGTTTAAGGGTTTAGGGTCCAGGGTTTAGGATTTAGGGAACTTGTTTTCAGTTACCATAATCTGAAAAATCCGGTTATATATATATATATAGAGGGGGCGTTAAAAATTCAGCAAAGTTATCCGGATTATAAAAAAGGAAACCCTTTATTCGCTGCATATGCATATGCTTACGTTTTTTTAACCAAAAGACTACTTCTTGCCGGATTGGACAAGACGTACGCTGTCATAGCAAGACTTCCTCCATCCACAATGCCAGAGTCGTGGTAGACCATTCGTTCTGCTCAGAGGGTAAGGAACCCCCCCACATTGTCTGGTGGTCTGAAGCGTAAACCAGAAACTTAGTTTTTTTGAAGCCGGAGTTTGAAGCAGCTAGTAGGCTGTCATGCGTTGGAACCTGCCACCCAAAACCCCAAAACCTTAAACCCAAAACCTTGAACCCGAAACCCTAAAACCAAAAACCAAAACCACAAACCCCAAAACCCTCAAGCCAAAACCCTAAAACCAAAACCCTAAACCCCTAAACCCTTGTTAAAAGAAAAGGCCTACCGTGCCAGAACCTCATCTCAAGAGCCCCGGAAGTCCCATAAAGCTTCATTTTGATGAAGGGGTTCAGGGTTTAGGGTTTAGGGTGTAGGATTCAGGGTTTAGGGTTTAGAGTTCGGGGTTAAGGGTTCAGGGTTTAGGGTTTAGGGTATGGGGTTCCCCCCAACCCCAAAGTCAGGACCCTTATATCATGCAACTTTTTGTAGGGTTTTGTTATAGTAGTTGGGAGTATCCAAAATCTTCTCATCAAATTGAGGCTCGTTCTGAAACTATCGAACAAGGCGTTGCTTCCGCGCAGGCGCTTTTAAAAAGTCTGCCTGCAGAGGTTTCTGGAAACTCAAAGCAGTTCTGCTGACCTCAGCGCCGATGGTCAGGGGAATTCCTGAAAGCAAGAAAACAAAGCTTTTGAGCAAAGTCATAGTAGGCCCCTGCAGTCTTAATTACCACTAAACTCTAAGCCCCTCATGGGCTTCCCTTTTTGCGTCAAAAGCTTCAGGAACACCCTGATCTTGAAGCCTTTGATCCGCCAAATTAACATGGAACTGCCTATGGGAGTTTCCATACATCAGGGGTCCTGTTCTAGTCTAGGAGTCCGTTTAAGTGGGCATTATAGTACAACATTTCGGTGTATGTTGGGGCCACCCTATTTCTGAAAGCTTTATGTAGCTGTTCCATGTTAGTTCGGGGGAGTAGCCGAATGCCTATGGCCTTGACTGGCACGCCAGGGGCCAAAAGCAGACATGAGCTATGGTATGCTATGGTCTAAAGGGGGTGGTATAGGGAATATAAAATGTAGCATTATGGGGGTTATTAAGGGGGATGCTAGGAGTTTAGATTATAGTTCGCATGATGGCTGATAGAGGTACCCAGCACTTACCGAGCCCCCTACTTAGGGACCCATATCTTTGGGGCTTCTTGATATGGATTGTTCTTGGAATTATGGGCTTCCTTTGTATATAAACTATATTACGGCACCTAATATGTATGGGTTCTGCTATGGACCCTAATTTTGGGACCTACCATTATGGTTCAAGGCATATGTCTTCATCAAGGGATTTGGAAGTTCTGGGTAGAAGCCAAAAGCAGCAGAATTGTTGCTGAGGATGGTCAAATCACTGGAATTATTATAACGCTAGATCAGTCAGCAGGATTATAGCTAAGCTCATACGACAAGTTGTAAGTAGTTACTGAGTCCTGCGGTTCTTCAGGGGTACTCACTTGGTATTTCAGTTTCAGCATTAAGCCAGATGGCCTGAAGGTTATTGGGTCAATGGTATATCCCCCAATAATGCATTCCTCGAAAGTAGAAACCTGGTACTGGTTCCTCGAAATCACCACCCTAAACCCTAAACCATGTCATAGTAGTATAGAGGACCATATTGGGGGTTCTACTTTGAAGATCCTCCCAGGAGTTTCAGTTCTTTCAGGGGTTCTGGGTTTAGGGTTTAGCGCTTTTAGGGTTTCGGGTTTAGCGGTTAGGTACTGTATCTTATCCCCTTATGAACCTGAAAGTTGCTCTTCGTACGTCGGTTCCCAAACCCTTTCATCGCCCCCAAGTCGCTTCAAGTACGTAAACTTACTGATGGTAAGTCAGGAATAAAGGAATATGGTCCTTATATAACCCCTACATAGTATAACGGAATAAAATCCCTATAAAACCCCTACATAGTCTATATCCTCGTATTTGCTGCTAGCTACTAACCCTAAACCCTAAACCCCAGGGAGTAGACGGACCTTTCAAAGCATCCGCATGTTTGAGAAGCCGCCATATTCCGTCGTCTCCTTAAGAATTATAGTCCCCCGTAAGTAGATAGAATATGGCTTTACGTATATTATAACAAGATCCCGGTATACCCCATATTCTATCTAGTTAAGGGGGACTATATTCTTCATTTGTGTTATAATGTAGGGTTTAGGCTTTCGGCTTTCAGGTGAACTTCATAGCCATAGCTTGGACCTTAGGCCCTCAACCCTTTAGGATTCCCTTATACTCCTATTGTGGGTACCTAAAGGTGGGCTTCATTTTCTGGGTTGCTGTTATGGAACTTAATTTAAGTTACCGTAATCGGAATACATAACAATTAATGTGGTCTTCCCAACAGAGTAACTTGATTTAAGTTATACCCCTGAGGACGTTTACAAAGGTGACTTTGTTGCAGGTCATTGCCTGTCTCGGGGTATTACACTACTGTTGATTGCTAAAGCTCCTGCCTGACCTTCATGTAGCATAATATCAACGTCCCCAGGGTAGAAGGTACTTGGGACATCTTAGGACCATGCAGGATTTTCAGTATCCACCGTATCCCTCACAAAGCTTAGTGCATCTTGCTATCTCCCAACAACGTGTATCTTCGCCCCAAAGTAACATGGCACTTCATATGGTGTTTAGGGTTTGGGGTTGAGGGTTCTGCCGGACAGTAGTCTTTCTAGCTCATTTCGGGGTCCCAAGGCATACTGGCGGAAGGTACATTCCATCCGAGGACTCATAAGTCAGCAATTATGAGATAACCCGCCGGATGCTAACCAACCTTATCATGAATTCGCACAAGGACTGGATCTTGTCCTTACAAACCTAAGCTCCAAACCCTAGGCCCAAAACCTCATGATCATTGCTAACGACGTTCGCCATCTAGGAATCACAGTGGCCGGCGTGATGATCTGAGAACGTGTTGACAGTTTTGCGCCCTTTTAGACAGTTAGGCGCTTTTAGGGCTTGACTTGAGCGGCCACAACTGGATCACCTCTAGAGATACAGCCCACGAAATCACAAAAAATGTCCTCAACTCCACGCTTGAACCCTCATTCTCAACACAGCACATTGCTGACAATCAACTGTTCACGACCTCCCCTGTAGCAACCTCGTATCTATCTCAGGGCCTTCAGCGATTTTTTGAGATACTAAGTTGATCAGTTCAGCTCCATGCTTCTTGACATGCTCTGGGCAATTTAAAACGACCTCACCCTAAATGCTGGCTTATATAGGAAATAGTACCAGGATGGCGGATTAGAAATTATTCTAAATTACCCTGCATGCTGCATAGGCACAGCGTCTACGCTACGAGAAAGACGTCGAGGAGGCAACCAACCAGTTGGCAATCAGTCTGGTGTTCTCAATCTGGGTGGAACAGGGGTTTAGGGTTTAGAGGGTCAGGGTTTAGGGTTTAGGTTTGGTGCTCAGAAGGGGCGGAGGAGGGAATACAGATACTAAACACTAAGTACTAAACTCTAAAACCCAAACCGCTACCCTCAACATGGGCTTGGGAGTCCGTACAAAGAGGGTTATAATGTATTGAGGGTCCAAATTAGGGGAGTATGCAGGGTTGTTATTTAGAATCCACTCCGCCACCCTAGCCCCAAACCGGTTTAGGGTTTGGGGGTTTCCTAAGCACTAAACCCCCTTTCCCTTAAGCACCAGGAAGTACGCATGTCAATCTGAAGTACGGTTGGGTCGAATCGCAGTTCAGGGTGCAATATAGGGGTTGTATAGAGATTGTGATAAGGGTATTACCACAATAATCGCGAATCAAATGGAAAGTAAAATGGAACATGAAACTGAAACTGGATTTTATTGGGATGAGGGTTTCGTAAAATGGGGGGGGGCCTTTGTACCAAGACGTTCATAGCAAAAAGTAGTACCGGGCCACTGGTTTGATCCATGACATACAAGACACCTAAACAATTCCCGCACGGACAGCCGTAAATCCCAAACCTTACATCCTATAGGTCTCAAGTCGTAAGCCCTAAACCCCCAAAAGTGTAGGAGAATGGCTTTTTGGGCTATTTTTAATGGTTTTGGGCCATTATTCTACCTACTGTTGGGGTCCAGGTAAGCCCTAAAGCCCAAAACGTAAGTCGCGCGAAGGTGGACGAGGAATCCGGCTTCAATCCAGAGATCGCTGCCGAAGAGGTTGCATTTGGGGGGTTTAGAGTGTAGGGGGTTTAGGGGTTTAGGGGTTTAGCGGTTTAGGGTTTAGGGTTTAGAGTGTAGGGGTTTAGGGGTTTGGGATTCTGAGGACAGTTCTGAGTCGGGATTGCTTAGTAAGGAATAGGGATGGGTCCCTATAGTAGTCCCTGTCCCTTATATAGGCCCCGCAAGCCATTCCTCCGTTTACTACTAAGCACCAGGGAGTGGGTGTAGGATGCACAGCTTGTTTAAATCCAGATCATCCCTTCCTCTCAGTCAAAACGCTCACTTCCTTAGAACATTCCCCTTGAAGTCTACTATAGCGCATCGGGAGAGATTTAACATTAAGGGGGTGGGGGGGTGGGGTTGTAATTTTGGGGGGAGGTGACTGTTGCCCTAAACCCTATCCCTAAACCTTGACTTCTATCTCACTAGTTGGAGATCATTGATGTACTTGGTGGATATTGGTGTTTCGTCTAAGCGATGGTAATTCTTGACATGCTGCAGCTGCTGTCCTGGGATTTAGGGTTTGGGGGTTCAGGTTTAGTAGAGGTTTAGGGTTGAGGATTCGGGTTCAGGGTTTAGGACTTGGGGTTTAGGATTTAGGGTTCAGGGTTTAGGGACTACTAGTCTTGTTTTTCTACGTGGTTATCCCTTGCAGGGCGATCTTTTGAGTTCGGCTGCGCCTGAGGAATGCTTCCTACCAGAATCTCCAAGTAACGTTTCAAACGGATCAATGTAGATCCTATTTGTGGGGTTTTGGGCTCTGGGCTCTATGGAGGGTACTTGGGGGAGAGCATTTGTGACGGGATCCAGCGCAACAAGTACAAAGGTGCAGCAATGTTTAGGGTCTACGGTTTATGTTTGCCTTGGTCGCATAGCTGTTCCTTATTGCACATTTCGATTTCGGTTGCATGGAGCAGGTCTTTGCGCTTGAGATCCAGGTGAAACATTCTCCAGATCCCGGCAGGGAAGAAGAAGAAGCCAGGCGTAAAAAATCACTAGCTTCTGGCACTTTGGGAACCCAGACCCCTGGGAGGATCTAAAAATTAGATCCCCTTTCTAGACCCTTTATAATTCCCCCTATGGTTCTAGGGGATCTAATTTTTAGATCCTGTTGGGGGTCTGGGAAGACGCTGCTTTGGAAATATTCATGCGTAGAGACAGCTGCAAGGGACCTTGACCACGAGCCTTCTTCAGCCTGTACGTGGAGTTCACTTGCGACCTTGTGGAACGCGGAATGGCCCATGTGAGTGGCATTTTATTTGGGGATACTATGGTACCCGATTATAGAGTAAGATTATATCCTCCTTTTGGGGCATAGTGTTTTATATGAGGAATATTATCTTACTAGGTTCAACCACCAAGAAAAAACCGTACTCATGTGGCTTGCATTATTAGGGGTGATTGGGGGGTTGCTTGAAGGGAAGGGGTTATGCGAGGCGTGAGTCTCCTAAACCCCCGCCTGAACATCACTTTCAGGGTTTAGTGCGTAGGGAATCTTGTTTTACCTGGACCCTCCCATGTAGTTTCGTTTTTGGGGGGGTTTGGTATGCTTTTTGGGTTAGGACTTTTAAAAGGACTTATTACCTTTATGAGGACGAATTACCGAAAAGGTAGTACATTTGAGGGTCTAGGCAGGGACCCTAAACCCTCAACCCTAAACCCTAACCCTAAACCCTAAACCCTAAACCCTAACCCTAAACCCTACACCCTAAACCCTAAGACGCAAGTTGTGGAAGCCCCACAGACATGGGCTGCACGGTTGCACCTCCAGGCCCTGGCTCCTTTCTTGGGAACCCCTACGGGTACATGTAGGGTACAGTATAGGGGGTTTATGGTTTAGGGTTTAGGATTTATAGGGGCTAGGGTTTAGGGTTTAGAGGGTTTATAGGGTTTAGGGTTTAGGGTTCAGTATGTACTTCGGTGGTCGGTGGATGGAGGAAATCCTATCGCATCTTAAGTCCTAGAAACTTCGGAAGTACAGCAGTTTAGGGATCTCATGTGAGCTATAATCCTAGTATCCCCCTTAATAATCCCTGTAGTAGTCCCCTATATAATCCCCCATATATTCCCCTTGAAGGAGTTTAGACTATAGCCCATGTGGTTTAGAGTTTAGGGGTTTAGCGGCTTCGGGTGTGTCAGTCGATGGCCCACGCAAGGGGCCCTAAACCCTAAACCCTAAACCCTAGACCCTAAACCCTAAACCCTAAACCTTTTTGCACTAAGTAGGCCGAAAACGACCTACAGACTCGGTAATGGGTTCTTGGCGTAGGACTATAGGGGTTTCCCCCAATTAGGGATACCCTTTTGGGGGTCCCTATAATAAGGATTATAGTATTTTGGGGTCTATATTGGGGTCCCCTTATTTTGGGAAACTACCCTATACAGTTATAAGGTTTAGGGTTTAGAGTGTAGGCGGGCGTCTGGTTTAAACGGGCTTGGGGCTTAGGTGTTAAGATTTAGGTTTGGGGCTTAGGGCAACTATGGGAGTTGTCCGTATGGATTCCTGGAAGACTGTTGACATGCTCCACTTTGCCCTAAGGGTCCATGTACTTAACAACTAGGTACTTGGGATTTGGGTAGTAATGATTATAGTCCAGGTTTTGGGAAAGTATATGATTATTGTGTACTTGGACCCTTAAGGTTGAGTGTGTGTATTAATCAGCCCTTTCACGAGACATCCAGGCAACTTGCAGCCACACAAGAATCCCTCAATGGCTCAGGTTTAGGCCTTAAAGTTTTAGGGTTTAGGGTTTAGGATTCAGGGTTCCTTGAATGTGAAACGCCTTCTTCAGACAGCTAGAAAACCACCCCTCCCCAAAGTAACATGGAACCTCAAAGAGAAGGTCAGCACTCTTTCTGTGCCCCCTTTGAGGTTCCATGCTAGTTTGAAGGGTGGTTATATAGGAGATTACATAGGGGAGTTTTGTAGGGCGAATTAAGGGTGGATACTAGGAGTTTAGACTATAATCCCTAAAATCCCCTACATAACCCTAGATCTAGTAGTTTCCATTTCATTTTTCCTTTTCTTTTCCATTTGATTCTCCATTATTAAGGGGGATACTAGGAGTTTAGACCCTAAACCCTAAACCCTAAACAAGGGGTTATTAAGAGGGATACTAGGAGTTTGGACTATAGCTCATTTGAGTAGTGTTGAATTTGGGGAGACTACGGTACCCCGTTATAGAGTAAGATTCTATCCTCCTTTTGGGGTATAGTATTTTGTATAAGGAATATTATCTTACTAGGTTCAACCACCAAAAAAACGCTACTCATTTGGGGGAGGGTAAGCCAAAACGCCGCAGGAGGAGATGGTCCAAAGCGGCCTGAAAAGAAAGGCACGGCGATTTAGGGTTTAGGGCCTAGGGTTTTAGGGTTTAGGGATGTAGGGAATCCCATCAGCTTCATGCCATTATCGCCACGTACCAACGGGAACCCTTTAAATGGTTTAATTGCAGGGGTTATATGGAGATTTATCGGATTTCTAGAGCTTACGTAGGGTTGCAGGCTCCGAACATGCTGGGAAACCATTTTCAAGCTATTCGGGTTCACTTCTCTTTGGCTTATGTTGAGCTTGCGAAAGGTCAAAACATCCTTTGCTCTAACGGAGCTTCACATCCAAATCGCCGACTTCGGGGACTCGATCAGACTTCCTGTCGTTGTGGAGGTATCATAAGCCGGCTCCGTGATGTTTCGGCCCCCTGAGGGACCAAATCATTTGGATGTCCGAATATACGCATTTAGGGCTGACGCTCCACATGCTCACCGATGCGGGCATAGCTGCCCTATGCACCTGGACGATGTCACCGCTGGAATTCCGCCCGTGCGGGCGGAATGTCCAGGACTTTGATCTTGGTCCCTGTCACCTCGGACGGGTTTGAGATAAAGGGCTCGCATGGCCTGCCTACAAGCTTCGACCCAAAACCCTGTTCTTTAACCTTGTTGTCCTAAATCCTGAACCCCAAATCCAACTCCCGAACCTGCACATCCTGCCCACAAGCTTGCTTTGAAGGAACTGAAACTAAGCTGGCAGCATTAATATGGATATATAGTCAACATCAGGATTTCCCTGATGTGAATCACCTAGACCATAACCCCTAAACCCTAACCACTAAACCCTTAACCCGCCCCAACTCCTGAAACTGCATCTTTCAGGCACTGCGCAGGCCTAGGCGAGTGACTCTTTTTCCCGCTTACCACTACGGGCTAGTGGGCTCCCATGTAATTCCTGTGTTTGGATTTGCTATGGTTTGTTGTTCAGGGGAGGGCTTGGGTATGTTTAGGGTGATTGTTTTTTATGCAGGGTATACGGTTTATTTAGTGTTTGGGTGTATAGGTGTTTAGGGTGTAAGGGTTTAGGGTGTTTAGGTTAGGGTAAACACTTGCGTGACGTATACCTTGGACATCCTGGCACGGTAGCATGCTAAGCTCATGCGGATTTTTTGCATGAGCAGTTACCCTAAGGCTCTGACTACCAAAGTATTACGGTTTTAGGCCCCAAAGACCATTGAAAGTATAGATTCTCGTGCCTGCAGTGTCAATATCTGGGTACTTGGACACTTTGGGTCAGGAGTCCTTCTCCACGATTCAGGCCCCCAATCCAGCATACTCGCAGTACATCAGGGTTTCCATTGTACTTTTTGGGGATCCCGCTAGAAAGATTATAACAGTATTTTGGGGTCCATTTTGGGTTCCT
>CAJNIZ010030580.1:49782-73908 GCA_905231905.1 Symbiodinium pilosum
ATAGCCAGGATGATCCCCAGCGCAGATCGCAATCGATAGATGGAACGTATAAGAGAGCTTGAGTCTAGAACGGAAATCTCGCCGAGCTGAGTCTCACTTGCGGTCGATGTTGTCCCCTTTTGTGTCTGCGGGATTTTGGGTCCCTGGGCGTTCGGCGGGTGGCGACGGGTTTTAATGCACGGCCTGGGGGACCTGAAATCGTGCGCGCCTCTTTTTTCTGATTTCTCTATCGACCTCTTTGAATATGTAATCCCGGAGAAATTTGGAATTCCCTTTTTTCTCCTCCCTAGATCTCACTTCGCATTAGGAAAATATCAGATCCTCAAAATAATTTCGCCAAAATCTATAAAAATCATTTGGTCTCATTTCATGGTTTGGGGCGCCAGGTCCCTCAAAATGAAATTTAGAGCTAGTAATATGACTATTGAAAAAAATCTAATATTATTAATATCTTTACTACCACGTTACTCCTACTACTACCAGTACGACTAATACTACGACCACGATAACCTTCAAAAAAATATCTTTTCAAGACCTAGAAAAATCATTTGACCTCCATTTACAATTGAGAATCTCAAGCCTCCCAAATAATTTTCGAAGGACTCCAAATATCCTTTGACCTCTTTTTAGGGGGTCTCAAGCTTTTCAAAATGATTTTTCTTCAACCTATAAAAATCATTTGCTGGCTCTCGACCTCCCAAATGATTTTCCACATTCCAAAGCCTGCAAATATTATTTGACCTCTATAGTCTCATTTTATCGGGTCTCAAGTCCCCCAAAGGATTTTTCCAAAATCCCAAAAAATCATGCGGTCTCCTTTTGCGGTTTGGGGCCTCAGGTCTCCAAATATTTTCCGTAACTAAGAAATTTGCCTTTTTTTTTTTTTAAAAATCTCTATTTGCGGTTGAAGATATCAAATCTCCCAAATATTTTTTCCAAGGCCTGCAAAGATATCATATGGTCTCCTTTCATAATTTAGAATCTCAGGTTTTCAAAATGAAGTCGTTAATTCAGGCGTTTTAGGGGGGAGAAGATTTCATTGGGTGATATCAGTATATTTTTCAGTGAGTGGCTCATTTAGGGTCGAAGATTTGGGAAATAGAATGTAGGGCGTAGGACTAAATCTGGGAGTTTAACTATGATCTGAGAGCTATTATTTTAGAGGTTCCAAGTTGATCAGGTAGGGTTAAGGAATACGATTTTGCAGGACAGGAATTTAGGGCTCGACAGCTAGTACTGGATGATTTTTGCAGGATTAGGAAAATTCATTTGCCACTTTCCCCAAGAGCCAGTGCTAGATGATTTTTGCAGGGCTGGAAAAAATCATTTGTCATATCCTGCTGCAAGTCCCCTATACAACTAAGCACGTGGAATGTTGTTCAATTTGGTGTGCATCAACTCAAAGCCTGGAATGAAAACCGAAACCGCATCCAACCGCGACATGAAAACTAAATAACCGTACCGAAGCGAACCGAACCGTTTTAGAAATAACCGAAACCGCACCGAACCGAACCGCGGCTTTCATGAATTGAGGCATGTTTATGGAGAGCCGGAAAAGGCAGGCACCACGACGAGCGACGTGGCCCCAAGTGGCTGCGCCGTTTGATCCGTTTGGAAGGATAATAACAATATAGCTATATATCTATATATATCCCGTGAACCTCCTCCCGACCAATTTTTTCCTGCCGCGCGTAGGTCAGGAACAATCATCTCTCGCCGCAGGCGGTCCAGTAACGCCTTACGCTGGATGTAGGAGCTATCGGGTTTAGGGTTCAGGGGTTCAGCGTTTAGGTACACTTCAAGAATGGAGGTACGTGAAATGAGGATTCCGCATTGAAGGTTTGTCCCGCACTGCAAGAACATGGAGACCGAAAGGCTACCAAACTTATGCCTTTTTGAAGGGAGCTCTCGCTTGTAGCAGCTGAAGCATGTGCTTTGAACATGCCTGTCTTCGGCCAAACTCCAAGGACTTCCTGGCAAGGCATAAGCGTGCTTTCTGCAAAACTACAGCGATGCCCTGGAGAGCCCCTCCCACAGCTTACTGGGAAGTAGTAGGCAATATACATAAGCACTACGTATACAACCCCCAATTGTTTGGCTAGGACCCCGAGAACAACGAACTAAACAGCTCCCGCTTTTGAGTAGCATCGTTCTATAAAGACCTGAGCCCAAAAATGCGCAAGGGCTCTACGGGTTTAGGGTTGCTTCCTCAACACCCCAGGTAGTGGTATCCACTTTCTTTTCCATGCTCTGAACCCAAGACGCTAATTACACACTACAGTAGTTTCCATATTCAAGTGCCTTCCTTCAGACCGCGCTAGCCCTAGAATCTGCTAGAGTTTAAGGTTTTGAAGGTAAACCCTAAACCTATCCTAAACCCTAAACCTATCCTAAACCCTAAACCCTAAACCGCGTCTATATATACATATATAAATATACACATACAATGTGTAAATGGCCTGAACCCTGATGTGTCCCCCCACCACCAAGGCCGAGAGAAGCATTGGCAAAGAGGGGTTGCTGTTAAGGAACTTAAATTAAGTTACCATAATGGGTATATATAGTAAACAATAGGGTTTCCCCAATGTAATTTTACTATATATACCCATTATGGTAACTTAATTTAAGTTCCTGAACAGCAACCCAGAAGAGGGGGAGCCAAGGTAGGAGCCTCGTACACTCCTCCATCCTAGCCCGGAAAGGGTGAAGGGGATTTAGGGGTTAAGGGTTTAGGGGGTTTAGGGGTTTATAGTTTAGCGTTCAGGGTTTAGGGGTTTAGGGTTTCAGGGGTTTAGGGAGTTAGGGGTTTAGGGGTTTAGAGGTTCAGGGTTTAGGGGGTTTAGGGGTTTATAGTTTAGCGTTCAGGGTTTAGGGTTTGGGGAATCTGGCAGGGCCAGTTGCCCCCACCCCCTGCTTGGCCAGCGGTCCCGCTCCCCGCGGCCGCCATCGCCAGCTAAGGTGTAGCCTCGGGACCCCAAAACCCCAAAGCTCCAATGGAAGTGGGCTCTCGTAACACACAAGGGCGTTGGGGGTCGCTGTAGCCTTGGAAGGGTGTAGGGTTTTGGGAACTGAGTCTGAAACCTGACCTCAATCTCCCCAAAAGCCCTTCGCAATCAGCTTATCTCGCCTGGTTCGCATCTCTCGTAGACGCGACTCCGCCCTTTCTGTCGCACGAACCGCCTCAAGAAAGGTATGTTAAGCAGGGTACTATACATAGGGTTGAAGCTCTAGAGCTTATACTTCATCGGTTTAAAGCCTAAGGAGTTTCAAGCTTGGGTATTGTGAGGGCATAAGCGTCAGTCCTAGACAACCAGCATGTTCAATGCGGTGGTTACAAAAGACGGGCGCTTACAGGCAATCATATATGCCAGAAAATGCCTCTGTGTGGACACAGGTTGCAATCAAGGTCTTGCAAACACGTCCAGGCAGCAGGATTTCCAGTAACAGGATTTCTTGAAACAAGGGTGCCCATTACCTACCACCAAAAAAATATTCAGACCCCTACATCTCACGAACTCGTTATGAACCCTACATATCCCCCATAAACCGCCAATAGCCCTAAATAACTCCTATGTAAACTCTACATAAACCATATAAACCCCACGCCCTACATACATCAACAGGATCATGATTCTGGATCTTGTAGGGTTTAGGGTTTAGGGCTTAATCTATCGAGTCAATGGAGGCGCGGTTTAGGGTTTAGGGGTTTAGGGTTTAGGGTTTGGGTACTCTACTTATAAAAGTGTTACAATGGGGTTCTACACAGGGCCTTTGAAAGGCATATACTTACACAACTCCAGGGTTCCTGAAAGAACATTCAGCTCATCCTTTGCACCATGGCGCGTCGGGTGTACCTTTGTGGTTTGGGACGGGCGCAAGCGTCCCAGGTATCTTCATTATGATCTATGTCTTTCGTGCTCGCTCTACACTCAGCCCTCAACCCCAAACCCCCCACAGCTGGTAAACCCTAAGCCCTAAGAGGCCCTGAACCCTAAACCCAAAACCGTCAGGCTTCAACCTCAAGATCCAAAGCAAACTGCATAACCAACAATGTCAGTACATCTGTGCCTTAGGATTTAGGGCTTAGTTTAAGACCCTAGACCCTTAACCCTTTAGGGTTCAGCTTCAGGTTTGGGGATTAGGGTTTAAGATTGAGCCCTGTCTGGGCCCTTTGGAGTGACATAATCAAAGACCAACACCATCAGAGCAATTTGAGCTCAATCTAAGCTAGACATGAAGTATTACACCTAGACCCTAAGCCCTAATACACCTGGCTTCGCAAACGTGTCCTTGCCATGGTTCTTGTCACTTTGCGCTTTGAAGAGCATGTGAAGTTCAAGCCAATCTGAAGCTTCCAACACGATTCACCAGAATTCCCGCAGTAAACAGAATTGACAGCTGATCAGAATTCGTGTCCCCAAAACGGTCATTGTGGAACATGATATCGGCTATGTTTCCTCAAGTAGCCCTGAGATCAACCCGCAATATCGGTCCCAACATCTGCCTCGCAAACAGTTCCGACAGCTTGCGGGGAAAGACCGACCTCCAATATACTTTAGGTTGGGTCCCCACCCCCTAATAGTGACCACAAGAGGTAATAGTAATTATATTCGGGTCCTTATATATTCCTAGTATACCACTATTAGTGGGTGGGGGCCCAACCCAAAATACACTGTAGTAGTTTCCATTTTCTTTTCCATTATCCCAATATTAGCCCTCAATATAACCCCAGTATAACCCCAATGTTCACAATGCTCAACTCGCCCAACAAAAATGCGAGTACTGCTGAAGCGCTTGGACGTGCACAGAAGATTGCATGCAAGCAGCACCAGCAACGCTAGTATTGGTAGGCCTTTAGAGACCCTTGAAAAATATTAGTATAGATGGGTCCCTCTAAAACCAATGAGGGAAAATATTTCGAAACCCAAAGGCCTACCCAGTATTGCAACTGTTCAGTCTTCGCCTCAAGCTACGACTTCCAGTTGAGACATGGGTGGTTGTCAAAATGATGGTTCCTTTTTGGGTCCCCTAAATATCACGCGCCGTATTGCAATAGGGATCTAAAAAGGGACCATTCATTTTGACAACCACCCACATGTTTTTTTTTGCAGGGCTGCACGTCAAGCATTTGGCAGAGGCTGGAAACTCCTTCATGAGGCTTGCCATTTCAGAGCAAGGGAGCCACAGCAAGGGAGCCACAGCAACTTACTGTTGATCCATATTCGGAACTCCACGCCAGTTGGAACTTGGGACACTATGTTTCGATTTCTGTTTTTGCTGACTAGCTATGGGATCCTTAGGGGCAGGGCTTCATATAATGTTTACAACCTCTTACTACTTACTCCTGGGTCCACTGGGTCACATGTGAGGAAACAGCAGGGGTAACCTCTTCCAATTAGACTCACATGATGATACTGTTGATACCATAAACCAATGTAACATTCGTAGACTGCAAGCCCGACATTCCTCGGGTATAAAGTGTTGAGAGTCATGCAGGATGTGCAGTATCAGTCGCATGTTCTGAGCCTCTCATGAAGAGATCAAATGTGCGGGATTATCTGGAAGTACTGGCGGCCCAGCTTCATGTTCTACTTCCTACGTGAGGCAGGGGCAAACACTCGCACCCTTAACAATCCCATGATACTTGCAACCACGCAGCCATCCCCCGCCAGCTATTCAAATGTCTGGCTGCTTGGCTTAGGCTCCTGGGCCCTAGTAACCCGAGAATTTGGCAGAATTTGGCGTCAGGATATCTTCCATCAATAGTAAGACCAGGGCTCTGTCGACAGGGAGTCATACTTCGTGCAGGAGATGCTTGTGCATTGTGATCCGTTTTCAACAATATGGGGTTTAGGGTTTTTGGATTTAGGGTTTCGCGTTTCAGGGCGTAGGCTTTAGGGTTTAGTTTGTAGGGTCTATGGGTCCTGAGTTGGCCTGAAACATACTTGAAATAGCCAGGTTTAGGGTTTAGGTGACTTAGAAGACATAGGCCAAGAGTTCTTTCTCAGTAAAACCCCTTACAACCACGCATATCTGTGAGTCGATTAGGGTCTTCATTTTCCACTCAGTCCCTCACCCCCCAAAATCCCGAAACACTGCTTATCTCGGGGTCTCTCAAAACGGGGTGTTCTAAGGAATCCCCAACAGATACATCATATACGTAAATTGGCCGTAAGGGATCTATGTGCATCGCCCCTTTTCTGGATTCTACAAAGGCTATGTTAATAATCTTCCCGATACCTGAAGCCACCCACCAATTTCTCAAGCACATGAACCCTAAACCCTAAACCCAGTGCGATTCTTAAAAGTTGAAGAAGACTATACACCCCAAACTTTCAAAGGACCACCGCCTTGCCATCTGACGAGTACATGGCGGTACGCCTCGGAACTGTGTGCCCACAACTAACTGGACCCCAACAGTAGGTTAAAATCATGGCCCAAAAACACTAAAACAAGTCTTACACTTTTGGGGGTTCAGGTAACTAGTCATGATGCTGTACAACACGGTTTAGGCTTCAGTATTCAGAGGGCGGAGGCCCCAACGTCCATGTATGGCATGTGAGTAATGTTTTCTTGGTGGTTAAACCCAGTAAGATCATGTTCTGTATATGGGTGGTTGTCAAAATTATGGTCCCTTTTAAAGGATCCCTATTATATTACGGCCCCTAATATTTAGGGTACCCAAAAAGGAACCCTAAACCCTAAACCCCTAAACCCTAGACCCTAAACCCTAATAATTTTAACAACCACCAATATGAAACACTCTAACCCAAAAGGAGCAGATAATCTTAGTAGCTTCTTCAGGATGAGGTCTGTGAGTGCGAAAGCCCAGGGTTTAGGCTTTAGGCTTTTGGGCTTAGGGTTTGGGGTTTGGGGTTTAGGGTTTAGGGTTTAGGGTTTAGTCTATATATTGGGGTTTCCTAAAATTAGGGGATACCTTTTTGGGGGTCCCTATAATAAGGACTATAGTATTTTGGGGTCTATATTGGGGTCCCCTTATTTAGGGAAACTACCATATTGAGTACCATAGTACCCCCAAATAAACTACTAGGCATGTGGAGATTGCATTCACTGCAAAGCTTTAACAGCGAACCAGCCTCTGCCGATGGCACATCAGCGTAGGGTTTAGGGTTCAATTTTTTGGGGTTTAGGGTGTCCGTGCGGAACTAGCCTCCTTCAATCACATGGACGGAGGGCACTGATTAGGCAAAATGGAACGGACAGCAAGGATGACTTGCTATGTCTTAGTAGAGAATAAGGGAACATTATGCCTACATAATCTCCGTATACTGCATTCCTTAATTCCGCTACTAAGAACCGGTATGATATGATAATCCAGCATGTCGGGCAAAAGGGAGACAACTAGAGCTCCCAGAAAAAAGCAGGTCAGGTGTCAGGAATCAAAAATTTGAAGGAGATACTTCTTGCATGGTGGTTTCCCAAAATTAGGGGTAATTTTTGGGTGTCTCCATAATAAGGAGTATCGTATTTTGGGCGTCTATGTTGGGTTGCCCTTGTTTTGGGATACTTCTTCTATAGCCCTATGACACTTGCATTTTTCTTCTCCTTTTGATTCTCCACTATGAGGAGATGATAGTGAGGATCTTTAACATTCACGTCCCTCTAACAGTAAGACCCGCCACACCCCCCAATGATAAATGTTCACTCCATACTTAATTAGTGGTGCTACATTGGTGGGGTACATTCCTAGAGACCCCCGAGATAGGACAACCCACCTTCAAGAAGTGTACGTAGACGGAAACCTGGAGGTTACTTAGGGGGTCTGTCCTATCAGGAGAATCCTTTGGGTATTTACCTGCATTGAAGGCTGCAGGTTCAGGGGTTATTTGAAGAGGGGATTGCAAGAAGGCCGCTCCAGAGCAAGATTTCTACTTGCAGCCAGCGTCGGAATCTGCATATGTGGTCTTCCACTACCTCTGCATACAGGCAGGGGTCCCTGAATTGTAATTTGGGTTCCCAGTATTCTATATTGGGATGAGTACAGCTATATGTCCTATATCACATAGCTGTGTGGTTAATAAGTATAATTAGACAAGTCCAAGGCACCACCCAGTAGATGAGAAGAGGCATTCACGTGAACGTGTCAGCCGTTCAAACTTCTAGCCAAAATCCTAGACCCTAAGGACCCAAATAGTAGGGCTTTATGTCCGAAATACCATTAACATTATAGTATTTGGGCACTAAAACCCTAGTATTTGGGTCCTTGGACCCTTAACCCCTAAACCTCTAAAACTCCTAAACCCTGCAGCAAGCAACCCAGCAGAGGTATTCAGTTCCCGACATGGCGCAAATACTGTAGGGGGCGACCAGAAACATATTGAAGTTGTTTTTAGGTACCCTACAGGCCTCAAGATTATGCAAAGAATCTGGTACCATAGCATTGGTAAGCAGTTAGCCCCAATCTTACGGAATCCGCATAATCCCCTTGTAGAAACCCAGTTCCCACCTCAATTTCCATATCTTTTCCATTTGACTCTCCATTGTTCTAACTCGTGACCCTAAAGCCTAAATCCTTAACCCTACAGATTGGTGTAGCCCCCCTTAAGTAGATAGAATATGGGGTATATGGGGATCTTATTCTAATATGCCCAAAACCATATTCTATCTACTTAAGGGGGGCTATACACTTCTTTAGGCCGCTGTAGTACGGCTGGTGGTAAGGGCCATGCCATGCAAGGTCGCTCATGTCGCCCTGGTCTACCTTCCATGAACATCAAGCAAAATGCGTGAAGAATGCTTTCGGGTTCGGGGGTTTAGAATTGAAGGATGGGTTTAGGGTTTAGGGCCTTTTTTTGAGGGGTGTTGGGACTAGGGTAGGCTTTGGGGTTTAGGGTTTAAGGCTCAAGAAAAAACAAACTCTTATGGCTTCATAGGAATTGTACAGGGATTAAGGGTAATAGAAGATAAGGAAACAGTTTCAAATCTACCCGCGTAGATCCCAGATCCCAGACGCTAAGCCCTAAAGCCAAACCCTAAACCTTATAATCAACCCCTTTCGGCATCTCCTAGGATGTTTCCAAAGTTACTGGTAAGCACTGTCCCACACGGAGTCTCTTCGAGCCTGAGGGTTTAGGGATGAAGATTGAGGGCCAAAGGTTTCGCGCTCAGCGCTTCGGGCTTAAAGCGTACATGAGCTGTAGTCTAAACTCCTGGTGTCTCCCATAGACTGTGGCACATTTATGCTAAGTTGCTTGGAGGTGCTGAACATTCCTGAACTGCTCCTACTCTGCTGCTGTCACCACCAGAAGCCGGACCACCCCAGGTGACCACAGATCCATTATCCAGAATGGCCGCAAAAGCAATGTGAGTGGTCTGGATGCGCTGCACGCTTCTCAGTTTCTCCTGGACTCTGCTACTGTCACCACCCCAACGCGGATCACCCCAGGTGACAACAGATCCGTTGTCCAGAACGGCCGCAAAAGCTTCTTCGGTAGCCTGGATGTGCTGCACGTTTCTCAGTTGCTCCTGGACTCTGCTGTTGTCACCACCCCTACACGGATCGCCCCAGGTGACCACAGATCCATTGTCCAGAATGGCCGCAAAAGCACGGTAAGTGGCCTGGATGTGCCGCACGTTTCTCAGTTGCTCTTGGACTCTGCTGCTGTCACCACCAGAATTCGGATCACCCCAGGTGACAACGCATCCATTGTCCAGAAGGGCCGCAAAAGCTTTTTCGGTAGCCTGGATGTGCTGTACGTTTCTCAGCTGCTCCTGGACTCTGCTGCTGTCACCACCCCGACGCGGATCACCCCAGGTGACAACAGATCCATTGTCCAGAATGGCCGCAAAAGCAATGTGAGTGGCCTGGATGCGCTGCACGCTTCTCAGTTTCTCCTGGACTCTGCTACTGTCACCACCCCAACGCGGATCACCCCAGGTGACAACAGATCCGTTGTCCAGAACGGCCGCAAATGCTTTTTCGGTAGCCTGGATGCGCTGCACGTTTCTCAGTTTCTCCTGGACTCTGCTGCTGTCACCACCCCAATGCGGATCACCCCAAGTGACCACAGATCCGTTGTCCAGAATGGCCGCAAAAGCTTTTTCGGTAGCCTGGATGTGCTGCACGTTTCTCAGTTGCTCCTGGACTCTGCTGCCGTCACCACCCCAACACGGATCGCCCCAGGTGACCACAGATCCATTGTCCAGAATGGCCGCAAAAGCCCAGTGAGTAGCCTGGATATGCTGCACGCTTCTCAGCTGCTCCTGGACTCTGCTGCTGTCACCACCCCAACGCGGATCACCCCAGGTGACAACAGATCCGTTGTCCAGAATGGCCGCAAAAGCAAAGTCAGTGGCCTGGATGTGCTGCACGCTTCTCAGCTGCTCCTGGACTCTGCTGCTGTCACCACCCCAACGCGGATCACCCCAGGTGACAACAGATCCATCGCCCATGATGATAGCAAATGATCGCCTGCTGCTTGCCAGCTGGGCCGGCCGGACTTGCAGGGTCAAAGAATCTCCTGGTGTCACAGCGGCTTCACCGACAGTCTTCCGTTCATCCAGGACTCGGCCTGTTGAATCCCGTAGGACCCCCAAGCCAGTCTGCAGCAGATTTTGGGCCTGCAACTTCACATACTTAAGAGGGCGGTCTATGCTAGCTGGGATCTGTGCACCCCTTCCACTCATGAGAGCCACGTGGATGGAATTGCATGCCATGGCTGTGAAAGTGGAGCTTTTTGCTGATACGTACAGCGCATGGAAGATGCCTAGCGGCCGCCAAAACAAGATGGGGATGGTGGAGGGAATATATGGGTGTATGGAGATGATACTGTTGCTCTGTACATTGCATGCCGGTTGGAGCAAGATTTGTAGTTTTACATGTGCAGATGATTAAGCTGGGAACCGCTCGCAATGCAGTGTAGTGGTAGAAGAATGGAGCGCGAACAGGGAACACAACATATTCGTAGAAGGGGGCGGAGGGTACCGAAACTGCTCTGTCTGCAGCTGCGGATACAGGCAGGCTACCAAGGACACGATCCTCTTGCGGACACTCACAAAGGAGAATTCCTGTTGCAGGAGCCCAAACCGAATACACTGTTTTGCTGTTGCATACAATCGCCACACGAAGGATGCTAAGTAAAGAACCTATCCCACATGAAGTGACTTGCCATGGGCTGTCAAAGCCCCTTTGGCCAGTTCCCTGTCTGATTTGGGAAGTCCATGAGACACCTAATAGCATCCTGCTGATCTCCGGCAGCCCTGTTGGCACAACCAACTTGGGAGCCTGAACAAGAAGAAGAAGAAGAAGAAGCTCATTGTGCAACATGCATACTCCCTCATCATTCTATATACATATATAGATACTCAACCCCCCCTCCCAAGAACTATCTTTTGGGCTAAGCACTGGGTTTAGGGTGATTTTAGAGCTGAGGGCTACGTAGGTGTTGTTTTGAGGCACTATCAGGCCAGGGGGACTTCTGCGGATGCAGTTCCACGTGAGCTATAGTCTAAACTCCTAGTATGCCCCTTCATAACCCCTATAGTGGTCCCCTATGTAATCCCCTATATGACCCCCTTTAAGGAGTTTAGCATAGGGCTCACGTAGGGGTTTGCCAAATCAGGGTCAATTTGCGGGGGTCCCAATAATGGTACGGACTAGAGTATTTTGGGATCTATATGGGGCCCCCCCATTTGTGAAAACTACCATGTATGAGTATCTTATTTTCCTTGAGTGACGACCCACAAGATACCACTAAACCGCATGAACTACAGTGGCAAGTCGAAGTAGAGAAGGGGATTGGAGACTTCTTTAGCAGCTTAGCACAGGCAGCTCCTCGCAAGCCTCCTCCCGGACGCCCCGGAAGAGTTCATCGATATCTCCTCACAAGAAGGGTTGCTGTTACAAGAGTTTGACTGGCTGAGCATGTTTCATCGTGAAAGGGCCTTGCGTGATGCGGGTATGGTCTGCTGTTCAGAATTTGAGGGCTTGCCATCAATGGCTCAAGATGTCCCTCTCCGCATTTTGGATGAAGCTGATGAAGCGCTTAGGGCCTTGCAATTCATTGCACTAGAGGGTAAGTCTCAAATCTTACTGAACCCAGCTTTAGGTACTGGAGGCCACCAACCAACCCTAGGGTTCCAAGCTCCTAGATAGTAGTAGTAGTAGTAGTAGTAGTAGTAGTAGTTTAGTTGGCCCTGAAACACCTCTGTACTTAGGAACCCATGGGCCAAAAAGCAACTACCATTTAGGTGTTTGGACCAGTGCTCCGACAGTCGAACGGAATTAGCTGCGCAGCTGAGGTGCGTACTTGAAGGTTCATGGGACTTAGTAGCTACTTATACCTGGGGGTATACCCCTCCCTAAACCCTAAACCCTAGACCCTAAACCCTACTTGCAGTTGGGGTAACCTGTATAAGTCGAGTTAGGGGGATCGTAAGTAAAGCTATAACCCCACTTATCAGTAGTCATGAACCTCCAAGTACACCTTCAGATTAGGGTATGGATTTGGGGGCATCTGGAAACTCAGCGCGCTGGAAATTATGAGGGAACTCCTAAGCGCGCAAGCCCGCAGAAGCCCGTTGAAATGGTCAATGGCCTATAGAGTTCATACACGATTTTGACCTTACCCGGGTTATCTGAAATAAGCTTACAGGTTCTTAGTAGGGACTACGGGAATATAGGGGTTATACAAGGATCACAAGCCCTCATTCCCCATTAAGAACTGGTAAGTAAAACCGCCCACCAGGCTCCCGCGGACAGAGAGATCGAGCTTGTAAAGGCATTACGAGGTCCCTGAAGGACTCTTTAGGGGTGATTTGAGAAACTCCGCGGTAGGATCTCTGTACCACAAACCCTCTGAAGGCAACTCCCAAATTTGAGACAACTCCCACCCTTCAGGACAGGCTGAAACAGTAGGTACTGTTCTAGGCAAACCTTCTCATAACTGTTTTTTTGGGCATTCTGCCTGCAGTCGTCTGACAGGTGCTGATTTTCACCTCAAGCTTCTTCTTCATCCATGTGACCATGACACTTTCAACAGCTTAAGTTTTCAATCGTAACCCCCCCCAACTCTCATCCCTACACCCTATCATCCCTAAACCCCAAAACTCGAATAAACGCTACATATCCTAACAAGCTCTTAAAGGTGACCTACAGTTATTTCTATGGGAGAGAAGATATACATCCCAAATAGCCACCCCCAAATCCAGAACTCCGCTTGTCATACAGTTTGGGGTAACCAAAACCCTCTTATGATCACCCCTAAACCATATGTATCTCTACATATGCCCCATTACACTAGGTAATCCTCACCTGGTAAGGGAAAGTACCCTAGATCCTAAGCCCCTACCTTTAACCCTAAACCCTACATCCGTACATACCATAAGCCCTAAACCCTAAACCCTAAGCCCCTAAACCCTAAACCCCTAAACCCTAAACCCTAAACGCCTAAGCCCAAAAAACGTAAAACCCTAAACCCTCAACCCCTAAACCCTAAACCCTAACCCCAGACCCCTAGACCCCTAAACCCCCAAACCCCAAAACCCCAAAACCCCGAACCCTAAACCCGAAACCCCCAAGCCCCATAAGCCCTGGTTTCCTGCAGCAGCGACAACGAGACGCACGCGGCGGTCGTAGAGCAAGTCCAGCAGCTTCACGAAGCGCCGTACCTGGATTCTGGGCTTGAGGGTTTAGGGTTGTAGGGTGTTAGAGTTAAGGGGTTTAGGGTTTAGAGTTGAGGGTTTGGATTTTTTGGTTTTTACTGGTTTTAAGGTTAGATCTGGAAGAGCTTCTAGTATTTGCAGAGATCTTCAGGGCTTGCAGAATCCGCAGGACCGACCGCCTGGAATGACACCACATCATTGAGCTTGCGGTGGCGATTGACCATCCCGTTAGGCTTCATACATGAGCCATAGTCTAAACTCCTAGTATCCCCCTTAATATCCCCTATACTAGTCCCCTATATCATCCCCTTAATAACCCCCCTTTAGGGAGTTTAGATTATGGCTCACATGTTGACGGAACATTGAAGCAGCTATGTACGTATATTCATGTGAGAAACTCTTTGGTCCCCAGGAATATACAACACCCGAACCCCTGAGCCCCGTGATGGCCCTAAACCCTGAGTAGATTCTTGGATCCTTCGCATTTCCCTACTAGGATCAACGGAGCTCCAGTAGGGCACCACATCGAAGTCCTCAAGGGTCGAAAACCTGCGCTGGCAAGAGAGTGAGGTACAGTAGAGAAAGGGTTTGATGCTTGCTAGAAGTTTGCAAGCCCTTTGACTGGCTAGAAAACAAGCCATCGGCCATTTTTTCGCTATCACGGGCGCACTTATTTGGCGACCCCCTCCACCTGTTGAATTACACTTCCCTTGCAATCCTTCCCACAAATTGTCAACACCGTCCCCAAGCCCAACATGATTCAGCATTCCCTATAATAGCCCGAGCGAAAAGCATTTGATGTGGGGTGGCGGGAAATGCCTAACACTACGGAGAAGCGACTATCGCCTCATGGGCAGGGACTTCACATCCGCAGAGACTTCTGCGCAATGGGACCGGGACAGGGGCAGACGTTTGATAATTCTTGGTCCCTCACAGCAGCAGCACCCATTCATCCGCCTCCCGTCCCGAGCAAGAAACTGTTTTGGCTACTGCTTGAGGAAAATTTTAAATGTCCTCAAACACCTGAAAAGCACCAGGCCCCTAAACGCGAAACCCTAAGGTTGAGGGCTGCTCTGTTGTGTCCTAACAACCTTATTTCCTCATTGAAAAAAACGCGCTGCACATAACACCATCCCCCTACTAATGACTCCCCCCACCCTCCTTGTAGTAAATACACCCCTCCGATCACCAGTACATCATTTGAGAGAAGATCTTCAGGGGAGAAGATAACCCGAAGGGTCCAAATACCCAATAATCATATACTTACCCAAAATCTGTACTATCATTACTATTGCCCAAATCCCAAGTACCCAATTGTTGAGTACGTGGACCCTTAGGGCCCTAAACCGTAAACCCTCAACCTATATATATATATATATGTACACACACATATATCCATATATATATATATCCTTTTAAAATTACGGGTACATGGACCCTTAGGGTAAGTTGAGATAAGTCTCTTAACTTGATGCCCTTTCCTTAGCTCCAAGGCCCTCCTCGCCTCTGAACGCTGGAGTCCTACGGCAGACAGAGGAAATCTTGCCCCACTTAAGACCCCCCCTGAATATACAGAAGCTTTAAGGGTATAAGGTATATATATATATATACATGGATAAGGGGTTCCCGAAGTTAAGAGTACCATTTTGGGGGTCCCCATAATGAGGACTATAGTATATTGGGGTCTATATTGGGATCCCCCTTTTCGGGGAAAGTGCCATATAGGGTAGTGAAAGATTTCATCCATCCACAATAGGTCGATTCATCCCGCCAGTCTGAGCCACAAATTCTTAGGCCCTTAAGTCTAAACCCGCAACCCTGAACCCTAAACCTAAGCTAAGACCTTGACTCTCTTAGTCTCTGACTGCTAAGATTCCTATAGCCCATGATATATGTGTATATATCTATATATGCACATCATATTTGTGTGTTCTCTCTCTCTCTCTCTCTCTCTCTCTCTCTTTGGGGGTTTAGGGTGCGCGTAGCCAATAGCAGGGCACTTGAGATTTGGGTAATTTGGGAATTGTAACCTAGGCTGTTGGGGGTAGCACAATGACTATTGGGTGCGGTACTTGGATCCTTAGGGGATACTAGGGATTTAAATCTACAGATGACAGCTATAAACTATAAACAATACCTACCCTGGATGAGTTGAATCCCTAGAGAAAGATACCAAGACCCTAAACCCTCCACCCTAAACTCTAAAAAACTTTGGAGCAATGTGCTCACACTGCTGCTACGGCGAGGCGACGAGCACGGAGTGCTTCCAAGACCTCGGCATAGCTCCACGTGAGGTCCTGTGGGTTTGTTGCCCTAGGTAGGTTAAGGTTTAAGGCTGCGGTTTCAGGGTCTAGGCTTTAGGATTTAGAAGGAGGAACCATAAAAAAAAGACTGCCTAAGCCTCTGAGAAGCCCAAACTGGGTAACAACTATCCTTTGAGGTCGAAAGTCGCTAGAACTATAAACTCTACGCCCGAAAGTCACCATGGTTTACAGACTTGGAGCTTCAGGATGTCTTTTCAGGCAGTACGGGGGTAGCCTGGGCTTAGGATTTAGGCAACGAACCTTCAATACAAAGACAAACTGAGGCACTTTCCTAGATTTAGGGCACTCGATCTAGGATCGGCACTACAGCTGACACATAAGCAGCTCCCAAATCGAACATTATCTTCCGAGTTTTCGGTGTAGAGTTTAGGATTTAAGGCTTAAAAACCCTAAGCCCTAAACCCTAAAGGTACCTACCGTGGTGGGTGTCTATATACACTAATCCCAAGGTGCCTACATGTGGCAGTGTGTTGATTTACAGTCTCCCAGTAGGGCCCCTATTATATACGCTCATCAATTTGCGTGAAACCCTCACCAAAACCTGTAATACCCAAAGCCCTAGACCCTGAACCTCGAACCCTAAACCTTCAAGCCCATGCAAATAGAAATTGTATCCATGCACACGACATGGAAAAGACCGCCTAGAAATAAACTCCCAGCGAATTAGAACCCAACCTGGGCGACTAAGCCTTTTTGGAAGCAATTTAGACCTTTGGAGCCAATTGGGCCTTTCGGAGACTATCCCGTTTTAGGCCTTTGAAGCCAGTTTGTGTCTTTTGGAACAAATTTGCCTTTCAGTGTGAAGTTTTGATGTTGATGCCGTTTGACTTGTTGGAGCCAAGTTCAGTCTGCCTGTTCTGGGCTTTTGGAGCCAATTTGAGCCTTCTGGAACCAAGTACTGCGCCTTTTGGAAATATTTTGAAGCTTTGAAGCCAAAATTTACTGCCAAATCAATCCATTTGAAGCCGCAGTCAAAGCCCTAAAGCTCTCCTAAAGGCTGCGAAGGATTGGAAAACCACCACAAAAACATCAGTATTGAGTAAATTCCCAGGACAGGAGCAGAAGAAACAACCAGTCGAAAGGCGCTCAAAATTCCGGGCACGAACCCTATACAATTTTCTATGAACCCTAAACCCTGAACATGAAACCCAACATCCGAACTAAGCCTTCTAGATCATTTGGGAACGTCTTTGCGCTCCAAGTCGCCACCTGAAACCTCCGGCAATCCCTAAACATTAATAGGGGGGTTTAGTTACCCCAAACCCTGCAACAAGGACCCTAGCATAGTCATAATATGATATAATATGATAGACATGAAGTCCTTATTATAGAGGTCGGGGTAACTACATATCCCCATGTCTAACTTCGAGCATTCTTTTGCAGTCCTTGGCATTGTACTGGAGCCCGCTGTTCCGGTCGATTTGTTCCTCACACTCTTGGCTTCGCACAATGGCGGTGACATAGAGGGATCGTAAGAAGATAAATTATGGGGTCCCTATTGGGGCTACAACGAGGAGTATCGTGAGAAACTCTCATTAAAAGACTTTCCCCTGCCTCTTGAGGTTCTACTGGTGTGCTTGCGAGGGCATGAGAAGGTAAAAGCTAGAAACTCTACGAAGTACTTCTTTCTCTGGCGCTGACATCATACCTAGCTTGCCTCATTCACCAAATAACAAACTACTTTAAGCCTCTCCCCCTAATATTAAACGCCCCCCACGCCCCGCAATATTAAATATTCCCAATGTATTATAATATACCATAATAGGGAATATTCCAAATTAGGAGGGGTGGGGCGTTAATCTTAGGAGGAAAGGATTAGCCAAAAATGCTACGGAATTGGGGGAAAGTAGACTCTACCTAGATCCTCCATCTGCCTTCTATGTTACCTAAATACCCACGATTGGGGACCGTATGCGGGGTTCCTACAATTAGGGGTACCATTTTGGGGGGTCCCCATAATAAGGACTATAGTATATTGGGGTTTATGTCGGGGTCCTGACTACCATATACCCTTATTCAAGGAGAGTTTTGGTAGCTACTATCTACTGACTTTCTAGGTAAGCAGTTCGACCCAATTCCTCCCGTCCCCAAAGTGACGTTATCTGCATTTGTGTCCAAGGCTAAGCCTTATGCTCACGATTAACGGTTTAGGTTGGGTACCGCTCGCATCCTGTAACAGTCTATAGTAGAGGTCATAGTAAGGGCTATATATAACTATATTGTTAATCGTATCCACTATTATCCAACGTTTAGGGTTTTGGGTCTAGGGCTCCACTGTTCAGTCTGTAATAGCTTCCAGCTTCTGCTCCATTACCCCTATATAACCTCCGTTTATACCCTACTATAATAAAGTAGTTTCCATTTTCTTTTCAATTTATACCCTATACTGTAATATAGTAGTTCCATTTTCTTTTCCATCATCCCTATACCTTAAACCCTAAAGTAGTCACCGCAAGGTTGCTTTTGGGAAACATGTGGTTCTTAGGTCCTTCAACTTTTTGTACCCCTAGACTGGGTTGCTGTTAAGGAACTTAACTTAAGCTACCATAATGGGTATACTCATATGGTAAATCAGAGGAATTCCCCAATATAGCAACTTAACTTAAACTCTTTAACAGCAACCCAGTAGAGCAAGCAGCAGCCAGGGTGCGTGGAGCCGCATGTCGCTGCCAACATGATGCCGGATACGCAGAAGCACCTTCCATCTGACCCAAGTTTAGAAGCTTCTGAACCTTTTTTTGCAAGGAAGTTATTAACAAGAATCCAGAGTAAAGGAACCCAAAACCCTAAACCACTAAACCCCAAACCCTAAACCCTGCTCACATAGCCGGAACATTAATCCCAGTTTCCAACCAAAACGTGGGTGTCTTGTTATGGGTCTGTCTCAAAAGCGAAGGCGCTGACGTCGGCGTTGCTCATGGAAGTCCGGTGTAGGGTTTAGGGTGTACGGTTTACGGGTTCAGGGTTTAGGGATTGAAGGGTTTAGGGATTTAGGGTTTAGGGATTGAAGGGTTTAGGGTTTAGGGTAGGAGGGGCTTAGCTTTGGAGTCGGGATAAGCTTAGCTGCTACGACCTCTAGAAAGGACGGACAGTATTGGGGATACATGACTGATGACTAATAGTTATCTAGCTAGCTAGCTAGCTAGCTACCCCCTCTTCATCTAAGGTTGAAGTATATCCTTGAATGTGTATGTAGCAAGCTACAGAAGTGAAGCTTATAGAAGTATTGATTGGGTCTTGCCCCGCAACCATTAACAGTCTATGATAGAGGTCAAATTAAGGGCTAGATAGCAATATATTATGAACATTGTCGAGCTGTTAATGAGACCCAAAGTATTGAGGAAGAAACCCCTAAACCCTAAACCGAAACTGAAGCTTCGGGTTGCAGGGGGAGGGCTTCAAAAGGCTTCTTTCCTGCCACCCTGGTCCAACTCAAGGTTCACTCAAAGGGTCCATGTAAGCCCTGGACTTCATTTGTAGTATATCCATAAATAGGTCCCCCCCAAAGCCCTATATAGTCCGCTATAGGTCCCCCCAACCTAAATTTAGCCCGTAGCTCATGTAGGTATATAGTATGTACTTCGAGCCTTTAAAGGCGTTCCCATATAACTACTTCGGGACCCGCCCGAGTATATACTATATACCTACCGTAAACTACCGAAACTATAATGGCTACATCGACTCTCAAAACCCTGTAAACAAAAACCAAGAAATAAACACATGTATGTGCAAAACCCTAAACCCTAGACTGCGCGTGTGTGCGTGTGTGTATCATGAGCGTGCCCTTGGCTCCCCCAACTGATTTCATGTTGAGAAGCTTCTATGTACGTATCCCCTTAGAGCGGTCAGGGTTTAGGGGTTTAGGGGTTTAGGGCTTAGGGTTTAGGATCTAGGGTCCCAGCTTTGAGAAAGCCTCAAGAGCGTTTGTGTTTTTAGCGGTTGAACCAAAGAGTATAAACTTGCTCCATATAACTAAAAGGAGCATACATTCTTATAATTCTTGGGGGACCAGAATCGTATGTGAAATGCTACTCACATGAGGGAAACATAAACCCTACATAGCCCTGTAGAAGTATACATACATATATATGTATCATATCGAATATGTCTCTACGTCTGCCCATGTGAGATACTACTCAGCCTAAGGGTCCGAGCACCCAAATAATAAGGTTTTAGATACGAAAAACCGTTCAGATAATGGTATTTGGGACCTACAGCCTAGTGATTTGGGTACTTGGACCCTAAACCCTATGTATCCCAATAGAGACCTGTAACCCACTTAAGGCCTCTTTATTTGGGTTCTGTGCTGCTGGCAAGTGGCCGCATCGCCGCCCGAAATCAAATCTGCCGCTGAGGCCGGACCTCTCCCAAAGTTAAGGATGGACACCTAAAGCCTACACCCTGAAGCCTAAACGGCTGAGAGTGTAGGGTTTAGGGTAAACCTAGGGTTTGTAGTTTAGGCATGGGGCTGACGAAAGCCTAGCTACACAACATGATGGGCTAGTTGAACCCAAAGCGGTAGGAAACTGGAGGAAGGTAGACTATATGGCACTTCCCTGAATAGGGAGAACCCATTTTAGACTCCAAAATACACTAGAACTCTCTTATTATCGAACCCAAAAAAGGTATCCGCAATTTGGGAAACCTCTACGTAAATAACTATGGCCGCTGGCTTCTTGGGTAAGGTTTAAGGTTGAAGGCTTGAGGGCTTAGAGTTGGGCATTTAGAGTTTTCCTGCGCCCCCCCCCCTCCCCCAAGTATGTAGACGAATTCTGTTGAACTGTCTGTATTTTTTGGTTTTGCCGTTGCTTTTTACCTACCGCTTAGGTGTTAGGCGGTTTAGGGTTCAGGACTTAAACTGGATAAGGGATGATAAGGGATTTGGACTCAACAAGCGACACCGGACCGACCTTGCGTGCGCAACTTCACTGAACTCAAAAGAATGATGAGGGTACGCCGGCGCAACCCTGCATTGGAAATCCGAAGACCTAGCTCCAAACCTGTAGCGCAGACCATAAATCTGGAACCCTGGACCCGAATGCCTAGATAGGCCCTGAGCCCATATCCTTGAAGCACCAACTTCAAGACGAAGCCCTCACTCATTCCGCTACATTAATCCCACGTAAAACCTATATAGTCACTGAACCCCAAACCCGAATCCTAAATCCCGAATTTCTAGACACGAAGCTCCAAACCGTGGTCCCTAAACCACAATTCCTAGACTGAACCTTGATCCCCAAATCCCAGACCCGAATCTCCGTATCCTGAGCCCCAAACCCCTAGAGACATTCCTCCCCCGGTTGCGCCTCGCCGACCCAAGAAGGTGCCCCAAGCCGAAGCCGCCTTTCTAATGGCAGAAAGCAAAGGGTTTAAGGTAGATAGAGGGTTTAGGGCTTGAGCGCTTCTCTCTAAGTGATTCAGATTTTTCAGGACAAGGGCGCTTAGGGCTTCTAAGCCCCCTGTAGGGGGTAGGGGCGGTTGAGGATTCGGGGCGCAAAACTCTCGGTGTGCTACGGACTCTCTATACACTATTTTGGTGTGGGCGTAGGGTTTAGGCGTAGGGTTCAGGGTGTAAGGCTTTGAGGCGGGGTTTAGGGTTCAAGGTTAGGTGATCTGTCTGCGCCATTTGCAAAGCTCCTTCCTCGACTCCGTGTGCTGAAGGGATGTCCTGTAATTTGGGTCATTGTATCCATCCGTCTTCTCAGGATCCCTAAGATGGAAAAAATCGACCCTAAAGCAAACCCCAAGCCCTAACCCCACACACTCTAACATCTAATCCATGCCTGCTCACACACTCGCGCGAAGCTCCAGTTGCTCGAATATGTGTTGTTGGGTGATGTGTGTAATACAGGGGGGCTCTTAATTTCCTTGTCACTTCACCGGGGCGTAGAGCCTCAAACTCTCCAGAAGAACTGTCCCCAATGACAAAACTCTCCCCAATGTCCCGATTGTCCTCAGTGTCTCGGATTGTCGCGCACATCTCATACAGCACAACAGAAAGCCCTAAGGGTGCAAGTACCTAATAATCATATACTTACCCAAAACCTGTACTATAATTACTATTACCAAAACCCGAAGTACCCAATTATTGGGTACATGGACCCTTAGGGAAACTAGCCATGCTCCATTGCCCTACGGTCGTTCTGGGAGCCTTTCCTCTGGTAATCCCTGCCTATAGTCCCCCTTAAGTAGATAGAATATGGCTTTGGGTATATTGTAGAATACGATCCCCCTACACCCCATATTCTATTTACTTAAGGGGGACTATACCCGTAATCCACAAGAAATCTTGCCCGGACCCGGACGGACGTGAATACGAAGAACTCGCATATTCCGGGAGTTCCGCTACGTCCAAGTGTAGCATCTATTCCCTTCCGGCATAGCGGTGAATGAATCTATAGGGTTATATATAGGGGTATATAGGGGTTATATAGGGATAGTGGAAAAGAAAATGGAAACTACTATAGGATTATATAGATCCATAGATCCATGCTTCAGAGGAGCTCTTCTTTCTGCGGTCTGCAGCTCAGCTGCCGATGCGGGGCGCTAGCGTTTAGAATCAATCTATTCCTCTAATGAATATTACCTAAATCCCAAAAGTATGTAAAATAATAGCCCTAAACACCCAATAATAGCCATAAAAGGCCATTATTTTACATACTTTTGGGGTCCAGGTAAGCTCGCCGCACTTCCAGAAACCTGCCTTGTAAAAACCAGAATGATGTAGGAGCGTCAAGAATTGCCAATATTCTGGTTCTAGGTTCCATGTATAATGATGGTGCAGGGTACCTCGAATGGACAGCAACATCATGTTGTAATCAGTCCGGGCCATCTTATAGTAGCTTCAGAACTAGAAACTTATCTAGTTTGACACGCTTTTCTATATGCACCCACCGTGTTTGAAGTTGACGGCTGCTAAGGTCGTTATAACTTGCCCGGTGTTATCTACTAAGCACATACAGAGTACTTAGCCCAGATTACCCTTGGGATAAACAAGGGTCCGTGTTAGATAAGTTTAAGAAATCCAATACTCCCAAAAATCTAAAGTAAGAGTAGTCGTGGACTTAATTTATGCACGCTCTGCTTCCTATTGTAACCTGGCAACAAGGAACTCATGAGACTACCTCAAAAGTAGAAAGTCCAGAGCCCAGAAAGATACTGCCCCCTGCAAACCGCTAACCCGAAGCTCTACTGCGTTGCCGGTAAGGAACTTCAACTAGGTTAGCAGAATTCGGATAGTCTAGATATTATATAGGCAGTAAGAAGGCTTCTTTAAAATGGTAGCTGGCAACACACTCTAAGCCCTGGACGTCTCTCTCTCTCTCTCTCTCTCTCTGTCTCTCTGGTACTTACCCAAACACCCAAACACTGACCACTCCAAAGCAGATCCACCTCAGAGTTCATGGATCCGGCTGAGGCTTCCGCTGACGCCTCTGGCCAAAACATTTGGGCGGTTGTGAACATCAGGGCCTCTTTCCGGGGTTTACTGTGATTATTATGTAGTCCCCTCCCCTTAATATTAAATACTGGGAATATCTAATATTAGGGGGGTGGGGTTGGGTAATACTAGGGGGGAGGCGACTAGGGCCTATAGGGAAGGCTTTGGACGTAGTTTTCGGGGGAGTGCATAAGCATGCTCGGCAAGATCATCATGAAAAATCCTCTCGTCGCAACCGAGGCAGCCAACTTAAATGGAGTTGAACTTGGTGCCATGTGAGCTATAGTCTAACCTCCTAGTATCCCCTCAATAACCCCTGTAATAGTCCCTTACATACTCCCCTATGTAACCCCGTTTAGGCGTTTAGACTTTAATACATGTCCAGTTACAACTGAGTTTGTTTCCCAGACATGCGGGCAAGGTGTTTCCAAGTCCAGAAAGTAGACTTGTTTGGGGCTTGGCTGGTGTGGATTGCCGAGAGACGCAGAAGTAAATGAGTATACAAAGAAATTCAGCCTTCTCAGAATGCCTGCTTCTGATTTTTTTGAATATATCTGCTTGGGCCTGAGAGTTGTGATGCTTGGGTCTCAGTCCAGGTTTTGGCTTTGGCCTTCGGGGGCAAGAGGGTTTAGGGTTTAAGGTTTAGGGTTCAGAGTTGGCGATAAAGGGTCCCTTTCAGGGTCCCCATAGTAAAGAATACATCACATATGAGCTATAGTCTAAACTCCGAATATGCCCCTT
>CAJNIZ010030591.1:0-14245 GCA_905231905.1 Symbiodinium pilosum
TTCGCAGCCATGGGGGCGGTGCCTGGCCACCCAAAGACTTAAGACGGGTTGAGGGTTTAGGGGTGAGGGTTTCGGGTTTAGGGGTTAGGGTTTTGGGTTCAGGGGTTAGGGTTTAGGGGTTAGGCGTTATGGTGTAGGGTTTAGGGTTGGCACTCCGAGGCCATCGCTCCACTCGGAAGTGTAGCGGTGCTTGTAGATAATGGTGCACCTGACTTACTGGGGGCTAGTAGGGAGGAAGGGAATATATTCTATAGGGATTCTATAGGGATTGTATTCCCATATTCCCTACCTATTCCCTAACTACTAACAACAAAGAAGCTGAGGCATCCCCTGGAACTGCGTGAAACAATGCCTTCTGAGTTGGGCCATGATGATCTTGCTGCTTTGATCCATATGCGAGGACTTGAATCTTGGATGAGTACCTAATCTCCGCCTTGGATGGACCACACTAGACCCTTTGCCATCGTGATAGCAGTAGGTTAAACCCTAAACCCTAAACCCTATATAACCCCATTCTAGTAGTTTCCATTTATCTTTTTATCCCAATATAACCGCATTCAGTTTTAACCCTAAACCCTAAACCCCTACAGACACGAGCCTTAGGATCCAGCCAATAATCTCCAAGGGAACCCGGTGCATCGTGATTTTGGCGCTGCGAGGTGTGACAGGAGCCCTAGGCATGCTTCAGAACAAAGGGGGATTTTGGGTTTAGGGTTTAGGGTTTAGGGTTAAGGGTTTAGGGTTTAAGGTTAAGGGTTCAGGGTTTAGGGTTAAGGGTTTAGGGTTTAGGGACTTGACCAAGACGTGGGAAACATTTCCTCACAACTGAAATCCACAGCTTTGCTGTAGACCATGTGGATTCGTAATGTGGAAGCTAGCTACTGGACTACTAGCGGGCCCCCAGTCCCCACTACAGCTTCACAGTCTATATGGGTTATTCTCAAAATCGTGAACCCTTTGGGTTGTAGATTGTATTACAGCACCTAGTATTTAGGGGTACGAAAATGGGACCCTAATGTTGGGAACTACCCACATAGTCCCTATGCCCCCATTCATGAAAGAGCTAGGGATTGCAATCGCAAGCATCCTCTAGCACATGCGAACCTAACCGTAGCGGTAGGAGACACGTACTGAGTTTAGGGTTTAGGGCACTGACCTGAGTTCTAGCACGCCACCCAAAGTGCTTTGTGTCTGAGTACGTATAGATCCAAGAGGCAACAAGACAACCAAAACCCAGTGCAAACCGTAATGCCAGCACCGGCAATTAAAACAGCGGCCAAAGCAGTTATAAGCTCTCTGTTTGCCGTCGGACCATAAATCCGCGCTAGGAGTTGTGTACTTTGGTAAGTGATATGCTGAATGAAGAATATAGATGGTAGAGATAGGGAATTAGGCCCAAGATTACAAAGATTGCAAATAGCGGCGGAGAAGACGGGCCGTTTAACCAATGCAAGTGAATACTGTCATGCAAGGGGGGCAAGTAGCGTCGGCCACACTAGCAACACATGTTAAAATGTTGAATGCATCTCTTCCTTTGCAATGCTACGCTAGTATGACGGTAGTGTTATCTCTATTTCCCTGTAAGTACTCGCACGCATGACAGCTTCCGGGAACAGGGAGACGAAATGGAGACCCCAAAGTACGATAATCCCATTGACCGGGCACCCCCAAACTGGTGCCCCTAATTTTGGGAAACCCTAAATGGTAGCTTCCATCTTCTGCTCCCGTATCCCTATATAACATTATATAACCCCTCTATAGCCCTAAACCTAAACCCTTATCGAATTATGCCTACATGGAAGAACAAAAACTCAGGTCGACACACTGAGTTGAGGCTGCCAGTGCTGCGAGTCGGGCATCCGGGTATCCCCCTGAGCGTCAGCTCCAGTCATAAAGCAGAAGCTAGTTCGGGTTTAGGGTGATTAGGGGTTAGGGCTTAGGGTGAGGGATTAGGTTGGGGTTGAGGGTTTAGGGTTTAGGGCCTCGGCTTCAGGGTTTAGAATTTAAAACTTCCTAGAGTAGCGATTGAGAAAAAACCTGCCCCCCATTTTGCTGCACTAAACCGGCGCCATAAATCCTCGTATCATCCCGAACTACGGTGGATACTAACCCTAAACCCTAAACCCTAAACCCTAAACCCAAAACCCAAACCCAAAACCCAATCCTGCATGGTAGTTGTTACCTTTCACCTTTGGAATTAGGGCACTATCGTATACTGAAGTCATGATCCGAGAAAGAGCTTCCCAGAAAACTCTAGGCCTCCTCCCCGCCCCCCCCCCATACTGCCACCCCTATATGGTATTTTCCGAAAATTGGATGACCCTAAAATAGACCCCAAAATACAATCATCTTTATTACCCCAAAAAATTACCCCTTGTTTTTGGGAACTCCTACATTCTCCCTGACTTGGTTACCTGCTTCCTAAGGAGCCGGCGGACATAACGCAGGGCGAGATGCTGGGTTGTGGAGCTCAGCCTGCTTCAGGTTTAGGGTTAAGGGTTTAGGGTTTAGGGTCTGGGGTGTAGTTACTTGATTAGCCCTAGTTACCCGTAAGCAACCCTAATTAAGGGAAAGCCAGCGGAAGCCATGAACTTAGGGCTTAGCATTTAGGGCTTAAAGTTTTTGTTCGGAGGAAGCTTTGGGCTCAGCGCTTAGGGTATATAGTCCCCCTTAAGTAGATAGAATATGGCTTTGGGGTAGATTATAATAAGATCCCCATATACCCCATGTTCTATCTACTTAAGGGGGACTATAGACTTTGGGATCTAGGGCTGAGGGCTGACAGATGGTACAGCTCAAAGATGTAGTCCGGTTGCCAGGGATCTTTCCTGACGGATCCCAACATGGTGTAGAAGGCGCGGAGTTTGAGTTCTGTGGAGTGTTCAGGGTTTAGGGTTGTATAGGGTTCAGGGTTTATGGTAGTTCTATGGGATTACCAAAATGGTTCTCCGAGAAGTCAGGACTGTGCTAGATGACGTCAAAACCCATCTAGCCCTGTTTAGAAGGTCAGTGGCCGGTATTGCGGCGCGTTTGGGCTTCCATGCTAGTTTGGGCAGGATAGACCATGTGCCCAAGCCCTTAAACCACAAACCCGCAACCCTACAGTCCTTAAACCCTAAACTCCAAAGCCCTGAAAGCTGAACCCAAACCCGCTGAGACCTAAAACCCTGCCATAATTCCCGTTTTCGTTCGTTTCCTGATTCTCCATTGTTCTATTTATATATATATATATATGCACTGTAAAGTATATACTTATATACTATCCTATATACACCCTAACCTTATCCCTTTGCCGGGTCCTCGAATCCGGGTAGAATCCCAGGCCTTCGAGCACGAATTCGCACGCAGAGTGTTCGCTCAAGACTGGGTTTAGGGTTTAGTTTAGGGTTTAGGGTTAGGGCTTAGGGCTTAGGGCTTAGGGTTTAGGGTTTAGGGTTTGGGGTTTAGGGGCTGTGGGAAAGGTGCATTAGCGTCCGACTGCTTGATAGCAGCATTTTGGTGGTTTCATGCTACAATCTAGGTCCACCAAGTAGGGTTTCATACGGGATACAGGGGGTTATATTGGGATACTGAAGCATGAAATGGAAACTCCTACATGATAGAGGGTCATATACAAGTAACATAGGGCATATACGACCATGCTATCATGCCCCTGGAGCTGTTGGGGGGGTAGCCGAAAGTCAATGTATGACGAAGGCTACATTGACATTGAAGGAGTTCGCCAAGTTTTGGGTCTGCTCTTGCCGCCTCCACAACTCAGATCCACCTGCTTTGGAAGACACCTTCTGAAGGGACCTGTTGGACAGGCTCACCTTCCAGGAATTGCCACTGCTCTGTACAGATTTGAACCCTTAGATGACTTTCAGTTCGCTAGAGTAGAATTCAAGTTCAACTTGCTGAACATAAGTACCCTTCTCTGGCAGAGTACACTGAAACAGTGCTGCTGACAAAATCAGGAACAACAAGGAGCCACCTTCGAGTAAGACGGAAAAAATGCCCCAGGAGGATAATGGGATGCAATGGAGAACAAGCAAAGTATTTGACTTCACCCCAGAATCTGTCAAAACCCTATCAACGTCACGGAAGCGGCTTTCTGGGGTAGCAGCTGAATCTCATTTGTGGCACTGCTGGTCAAGGACGCTCGGCGGCAACTGCCCGCCTGCGAATAGGCCTCACACGAGAAATGAGCGATTTTCATATAATATAGTAGATTATAGGGAAAATGGAAAAGAAATGGAAACTACTACAGGATAATGGAGTGTATATGGGGACTAAATGAGCTATAGTCTAAACTCCTAGTATAGTCTAAACTCCTAGTATCCCCCTCAATAACCCTTACAGTAGTCCCCTACATAATCCCCTCAATAACTGCCTCTGGGGAGTCCACACTATCCCTCACATGAGATGACCATGAAAGGCGAGAAGAGGGATAACCACCGCAACAATAGAATCACCACGCAGTTCTCTCCAAGCCCATGAGAAGCGGTGCTGCCTACTTGTAGTAACCCTAGTTATCCCTATCATTAACCTACTTACTAAGTCATCATGACCGTAAACCCTGAACCCTAAACCCTACACGGAATCTAAACTAGTTACTAAGTCCCCCTGACCCTCCAAGTAGCAGCGAGCCTGCGCCGCGGAGCTTTCTGAGGTCGCACTGCTGGGGATGACTTCGTCAGGCAAGTGGCTTTGCAAATGCCATGCTTGTGTTCGCCGCATGCTTGAGTTGGAGCTTGCAGAATTTGGTGTTTGGGGGGGTGGTAACTGGCCATGGGAGACTCGCTGGAAGCGGCCGGATTGGATGTGGGACATCTGCGGATGCAGAAGGAGGCGCGTGTCCGTCTCACGATGAGACCGCGCACTGTTTGGGGTCTTTGAAGGGTACGTCCAAGTTCCATCGCACGCCGAGAGCGAACCTGTCTTCGGCCTCGGGCGAGATAATCTGAGCTGCTTGACGATTCAAGCCAAGGTTTGGCAGACTTTACGGGGGCATAGTGCCCACACTGCCACAACTTGGGCCCAGGCGGTGCAAACTTCGTGGTAATGTCATTGATGTTGTCTTGCAAGCTGCGCCTTGACTCCAGCAGCTTGAACATGTATATACACTTGTAACTTGTGTCATGGACCGCATCTGATAGACGCTGACCCTGCCGGCTTCAACCGTACAGCGGAAGCAAACCACTGTAGTTTCCATTTTATTTTCCATTATGCCTATATAAGCACAATATATACCCTATAACACCTACGTAACCCCTATATCAGCTTGAGGCCGCCACAACTGCTGCCTGAGCTTGTTCCAGACTTCTTCGTCCATTGCCTTTCGAAGGACTCAGCCCACGAATCCCTTGATTGATGCCAGTTCACTGAGCAGCACTGCTACATGTAGCGAGTCCACTTCCAGGCATGACACACTTCATGTGAGCCATGGTCTAAACTCCTAGCATCTCCCTTAATAACCCCTTTCGCAGTCCCCTATAAAATCCCCTGTATAGCCGGCCTTTCAGGAGTTTAGACTACAGTTCATGTGAGTGGCTCCCAGCTGCCAGGCTCAGGCCTGGGAAAGGTCCTCCACCGTGCTGGCCGCAGGGAGACCCCTCGGCCGGTACCCAGCACCTGCAGAACTGCAGCCAGCAGTAGATAGGGTTATAATATAGGGGTTGTATAGGGATGTTTGTAGGGATTATATAGAGGTAGCATAAGAGTAAATCAGGATTCTTTCAAGCTACTGCCATGATACCGTACTGTCAGTAAGCAGTATCCTCTTTTGTCGTAGTTAGGAGAAACTGACATTCTCGGAGCTGAGTAGGCCCGGTAGAAAGCATTAGAGCCATCCAAGCAGAATTGAAACAGCTGCAGCCTTGTCTGAAGAACCATTCTTGGCCCACATGTCATTCCGTCCCACAGTATGAAGCCCATCTGACAACATCCAAAACCTACACATAACACAGGAGTTGCAATAGTCACAACAGTGAAGCAACAAGACGAGCACCAGGAAAAGTATGTAGGAATAGCATGACAGCAAGAGCGGCCGTCTTTGCTAACTTCACTGTTTTAACAGCAACCTTCCTGGGGGTTTAGTTGGGAATCAGGGAATATAATATATTGGGATTATATTCCCTTATTCCCTACGAACCACCGAAAAGTAAGACTAACGCCGAGCCTGAGGCATCGCTTTGCGAATCCTCGATCTGCTGACTCTCCTTACAGCAATTAACAAGGCTTAGGGTTTAGGGCTTTCTGCATGCTTGAGCTTCAGCTTTCTCGTGGTCAGTAGGGAATAAGGGCACAGGGAAAAAGTCCCTATTTACGCTGCAGTCAATATTTCCTACAAAACTTAATGAACATGGGTTCCCTATGAGGGGCTATACTCAATAACAGGAGGTCCCTTGATGAGTGAGGCTAATGTGGACAGTAGCTCGTATAATCCCTTGAGAATACATTCCCTTGTTCCTCACTAAGTCCCAGCAGGTCAGAGAGGCGGCTTCTGAGAACAAATGAAGAAACGAGCTCTGGGTCCTACACAACACATGGGTGGTTGTCAAAATTATGGTCCCTTTTTGGGTACCCTAAATATTAGGTGCCGTATTATCATAGGGACCCAAAAAGGGACCATAATCTTGACAACCACCCTGATTTGTTTCGACTGCACGCCGGAGCTGAAGCGCAGATATCGCATCTGTTTCGGTAAGGCACTGGCTTTCTGATGCTCAGGGATGCTCTGCGTTTCCAACACCAAAAACCCCGGTGCATCCCCTAAACACTAAACCCTAATAAGGCTCCACCTCTTGCTGAGGCAGCCGCAGATACGGACTCCAACACCTGGATCAGCAGGATGATGATGTCCTGCATGGAGGCTGCAAGGGTGATATGAGCTCTAGTCTAAACTCCTAGTATCCCCTAATAATCCCTATAATACTCCCCTTTCTAATCCCCCATATAACCCGCTTTAAGGAGTTTAGACTATAGCTCATACGGCGTGTCTCAACATTTTCGTCCAAAAGGTTAAACCCTAAACCCTCAATCCTGGCATCCTGTAATCCTGCCATCTGAACCCCGAGCTTTTTTGGGTTTAGGGTTTACTTAGGGTTTATAAGGGTCAAGGATTTAGGATTTGTAAGGGTTAAGGTTTTTTCAAACCCTCGGAATTTTACGTCTGCCACAGGCAAGGGTTAAGGGTTTAGAGCTTAGAGAACCCTAAAGCCCTAAACCCTAAGCCCTAAACCCCTAAACCCTAAACCCTAACCCGTGGGCCTCCATGTTGTCCACGCCCAGAGAAGATGCGAGCGTCTTCGCGTAGGCCTCAACAATCGCCCCATGGAAAGTCCGAAGGCGTCATGTCGTGTGTTGGACATCATATCAAACCGCAAGTGCTTAGCTTGATGGAGCAAATGTTAGCAAATAAAAGCTACGAAGCAACCCGAACAACACCTGCCTACCTGAACCCTAAACAAAGGGCCATTTCTACGGGTTTTTGGGGCTACTATTTTACCTACTTTTGAGTCCAGACCGTTGCAATCCATACGCTGTCCATCAAACGCAATGTAGCCCTTTCCGGAGAGCAACATGAAAGTCTTCGTGACGAGTCTGGTCGCTCACACATTCTGAGAACCATTCATCGTCCAGCGCCAATCCGTGTTGTTTTGCATTTGGGTGAGAATTTCCCGTCATCTACGAGCTGAAAAACAACTTGGAACTGGGTTGCTGTTAAGGAACTTAAATGAAGTTACTATATTGGGGAAACCCTATTATTTACTATGTATACCCATTGTGGTAACTTAATTGAAGTTCCTTAACAGCAACCCAGAGTATGCTTTGGGGTAAAATCATCCTGGTCTTGCTTCAGCATGACCGCAGAGCAATGTTGGTAATAATTCAGGGTTCTACATGAAGCACTGGCCCTGCTTACTCCAGTCATGGTTTGCATTTGTCGGAAAAGTGCGTTTCAAGGAAGTACAAAGCTTCTCAATGCAGGGCAGACCTTAAACCCTACACCCTAAACCCTACACCTGGGGCAGGAGGCCCGGCCCTAGAAGGACTACAGAATGTCCCTAGACGTAGGGTGTTGGGTCCATGGGTTATGGCGCAGCTTCAATGCATTGGAAATGCACACCCCTCTTTTTTGGCGCGAAGGCAAGTACACCATGCTATGGCCAGCAGCCGTGATGGAGCATCGTGCATTCCCCACATTGAAGGAGCAGGCTACTTGAGATAGCGGAAAAGGACGATGGCCATCTTCCCGTACTTCAGATATAGGTGGCCATAATCGCCAAACGGTATAGCAGGAGTGAAGCCCGCTACGTTGCCGGTCTCCTGCGCGTCCACGAGGACCTGGTGCCCCGTACTTTCTCCGGACCAGTTCTTCTCGCATGCGTCTCTGATGCACTGGGCCATTTGCTGGCAAAACTTGACGTTAGTGCTCGGGTACGTGTACTTCTCGACGCATTCCTTGATGGCTGACTTCAACCAGTCGTAGTTCGCTTCAGCGTCATCATACTTCCACTGACCTCGCACCACAATCTCCTCGGGGTCCTCTGGGTCCAAAGTAGCTGCTGTGTCAGAGTGGCGCCGGGCAAAAGCCCAAGCTACATCCTCTGATCCGGAATGTTGACTGGAGATCACCTTTTGATCGCGGATCGCGGCCACGGCTGAGAGCAGCAGCACTCCAATCAAAGGCGAAGGGCTGGCGAAGAACAAGGACATGGCAAACTGACGGATGCGGCAAGCACCTGAAGAGTTGAATCGCTTCCAGCTGCAGAACAACCATGGGTCCAGGAGGCTTCAAAGAGGCCACCATCAACAGGTGGGGTTTCTCAAAATAAGGGCTACCATTTTGGGGACCCCAATATGAAAAGGATTAGTTGTAGTCTTTGGGGGTCTATATTGATAGGGTTTCCCCTATTTGGGGACACCACCAGGCCTGCATCCCTGCCCCACTTAAGATGCCGGCTTAAACATTCAGAGAAGCTGTCAGCTCCCAACAGACACAAGCCTGCAGAAATGATCGTGAACCGCTGGGTTACTTCACATTGGTAGCTTCCCTAAATAAGACGACCCTAATATACTATATGAATCCTGATCATAAGGATCCAAACAAGGACCGCGGGGCCTTCTTCGTTGCAGGAGTGTCCATGGCAGCCTGCAGCAGCTCGGGGGGTGTGGAATGTTCAGAGGGTTTTGCGAAATGTAAGAGAACATGCAAACTGCTTGATTCTTGGGGATTATCTAAGGACCACTACAAGGATAGGATGCAACTGCTCCAAGCCTTTCACCTGAACCTCACCTCTGGGTGCAAGGTGCATCTGTGACGTGGGAGTTTCTTGGAATTGGGAGTTTCAGGGACTTTACGGGATATATTGGGATTGTGAGGAGATTATGGGAGGTTCTAATTAGGGCCCAACATCTTACAGTAAAACCGCAAATACCATCAGAAGTCTTGACACGAGGCGGAAGTGGTACGAGCTGCTCCTTCCAGTCATGCCAGCTCGCCCTGCAAACTCTCAACAGTAGAAACCAGGACCTTTGGCACTTGAAGCTGCAAATGGCCTGAGATCCAAAGCTTCAGACAGGAAACCAAAGCCAGTGCCGAGTACTGTAACCGAACAGCAATAATAGCCTGACAAACGCCGACTGAACAGCATTCCAAAACCACCTTTGCTTTCCCAAATATCTGTACAGATTTAGCCAGAACTGCTTGTACAACTCATATGTCCTACAATCTAAACTCCTGGTATCCCCTTGATGACCCCCATAATAGTCCCCTATGTAATCCCCTATATAACCCCCTTTAGGGAGTTTAGATTATGGCTCATAATTATATGGGCAGCACTTCTCACCTTCAATAATAAGACACCTCCTTGGATATTCACCGTTTTGTGAAGCCCCGAAGAACCACCAGCAAAATACAGCGGGCCCCAAACTTTACTACGGACCCCCTTCATCCCCGTTGTACTTGTACTCTTCATGAATAACCCATTGTACTTCTCTATATAGTCCCCTATAACCCTCCTTTGATCTAAGGAGTTTAGGCCCTAGACCCTAAACCCCAACGCTATGTTGTAATCCCCTTCATAACCCCCTTTAAGGAATTTAGTTTAGACCCTAAACATCCCTAGACTATACAACCCCCCTGAAAGGAGTTCAGACTACAGCTCTCATTAAGAAATCTCAGTGTGGCCTGGAGATCTTGCTGGGACACGCCGTCCATGGGGGGCAGGGCGAACGCCACGGCACTCTCCACAACAGTCACTTCCTGGCAGCCAGACTTCAAGCGTTTCAGGGTTTAGGCTTTGAGGTTAGGATTTAGCCAGACTTCACTAGGGGAACCCTACCTTACAGAGATATGGGGCTTGGTAAGGGGCTTTTGGTGATCCTTCTTAGGGATCATTTAGGTGATACATTGACATGGACAAGCTCCATTTTGTTTCAGGGACCTTTCAAGACGGCATGCCTGACCTGGCTTGCAAAGAGCGTTCCAACACCTGTCATGCCCCACGCCCTATAACACGGCCTAGGGGAATACCCTCAGATAAGTTCCATTCCCATAACAACTGAATTACTGTGCATCTGTTTAACCGACAGACGCCCTGCTTGAAATCAGGCTCGGGGGTAAACAAGATTCCTCAAAATCTCAGGAAGGCCGCAGAAGAAAGCTAAATGAGGATTTACCAGTACCTCAACCCCAAAAGTATGTAGAATAATGGTCTTTTGGGCTCTTTCTAGGGGTTTTGGGCTATCATTTTACCTACTTTGGGGTCCAGGTACACCTTCAACATATCTGCCTGCGTAACGGTACCGGCCACGACAACGGGGGTACCTCGCTTGAGCTCGGCTGTGCGCAACTTTGAGAAAAGCTGCTCTTCCCTATAGTGCTTATGCTGGGTACTGCCCCCCCAGTAACAGTCTATATTAGGGGTCCCATAAGGGCTATATGTAACCATATTATACTTGTTATCCAACTGTTACTGAGGGGGGGCAGTACCCAATGCTTATGGGTAACAGCAACAATTATGAGGGCCACGCCCGGACAGGCATGGACACAAAATTCAGAGGTATAATCAAAGAGAACAGGTGGAACTTCGAATTTGGAATTGGGAAATCAGCTTCAATGTTGTATGGGTCCATGTCCAACTACCTTAGCCCTAAAACCTTAACCCCAATGAGCAGGATGCCGTTGGAGTATATATTCTCTGCTGCATCCGCTGGTTCCGCTTGGTGAAAAGATGACATAACCATAGCAAGGATGGTAAGAGCAATGGTAATAATAATAGTTCTTCTAGTAATTGTAGAAGTAGTAGTAGTAGTAGTAGTAGTAGTAGTAGTATAGTCGCCCCCCCGCCACCAACTATGTTTGCTTAAATTGCCAATAATATAAAAATGGGAGAATCGGCATTAGCAAGCCGTAAGAAACATGACAACCAAATGCCTTCCACGCAGGCTGCTGGTTAGTTGTAAAGCGCCTGCTTTGTGAGCCTTATCTGGATCATGACTCCAAGAGATGCTAACGTGGAGACACTGTCATCAAACACTTTGGCGGTTACAGTCAAAAATGCGTGCCAAAATTTCTGTCATAGTAGTAGTAGTGCTAGTAGTAGTAGTAGTAGTAGTACTACTACTACTACTACTAATCGTAGGAGGAGTAGAAACAACAGTAATTCCGAATGAACCAGATCTCTGCAGCAAAGGTTTGGGTTTATGCGCAACAGGCACCCCGTACATCTGCCAGTCTATCATCTCGTCTGATAATGGAGTTTCCAAGAATTAGAGGACCCTTCTGGAGAATCCCTACATTAAACATGCTAGTGTTCTGGGGTCTTCATAGTGGCCGACTATTATGACGATCCCACAAAACTGATTACTAAGACCTCGATCTGCGGAACACAAGCGGGTAAACAGCTGCTCGCACAACGACAAGTAGACAACCATGAACATGACTTTGAGTACACTGAGCGTTGTGGCATATTGGTGAGTAGTATTAGTAACAATATCAATGCATAGCATAATGTGACGCAGCTTCGTAAACTACGCCAGAACATGACAGAACATGCTGGTTAGCACTGTATATGACTGTACATCATGTATTGCGATCTTCTACACGATGCTTGACTCAAGGTTGCACAGTACAACACGGGTTCATGTAGACCGGAATAATCTGAAGACAGCTACTTGGCCTTACAGCCGTACATTATCCCGATAGCCCTACCAGGAGCCAAAAATCACCGAATAGGGGAATCAAAGTCTTGAGAAATCCTCAAATGATGCCACAACCAGCCGGGGTGCAGCTGGTGCCATCGGCCTTGATGACGCCGGCCTCACAACTCACGCCTCAGGGAAGCGTTTTAGCCAGGATGGTTCCAGGATAGTACAGATACTTTCAAGGTCGGCAAGCTTCACTTCTACTGCTGCAGCTGAGTCACTGCTTGCGATGCTGCCTTGACCTTGTCAAACCTAATACTTGAACTCTTCTCCATCCTGAGGATGATTGCAGCGGCGACGGTGGCAGCGGTAGCGGTAGTGGCGGAGGCGGTGGCGGTGGCGGCGGTGGCGGTGTTTGGGTCATCCTCCCTCTTGTCTGGACTCAAATCTAAGCCTTTGGCTGACGGAGCCCTCATAGCCCATGTCAAAGTCCGAGCAGTTCAAGCTGTAGGACTCCGAGCCTGAGAAGTTCTGTAAAGGTCATACAGCATACTGGGGCTTCCCCTGAAAATCCTCGCCGGAGGCATTGGGATCCAGAACAACCGCAGAAATGGTAACAGACTAGTGGTAGATGTACCCTTTGTGACGGCTCTTGAGCACCCAGCTCTTGACAGCTCTTGAGCGGGGTTTGGGTTTTTGGAGCTTGGGATTCACGCGGCTCACAGGTGCAAAGTTTTGGATCTAGGTCATGATTAAAACCTTGTCCCTGGTTCTAGTAGTATGAAGGCTGGCTCTGTGTTTCTTCTGGTAAGCAGCTGCTCCGGCATGTCTTGAAACAGGGCCCCCTACATCATCCCACAAATTATGACTGCGCACCTTCCCACTACTGCTGCTACGAATTGCTTGGCAAGATGCTCACCGAAGTCCCGGAGGCAGCACCAACTTTTGAGAGTGCTAGTTGCAAATCCCCAACTCAGCCCGCAGCTTTGCATGTCTTGGGTCACGTTGGCTGTTGACACTTCCGACCCGACAATCACAACAACCACTCCGCCTGAGCACGGTTCGGCTGCACATCCATCATCAAAAATGACTTATGTCAATCTGGGCATACGAAGTGGGCTGCACTATTCGGAGGCAGCAGGTGCTCCTAAATTAGTATACTAGGTGACCCGAGGCCTGAAATCACTTCCAGTTGCTTGGCTATAGGTAATGGCTCCTAACGGTCGTAACGGCTTCCAGCGGAGAATAAACCCACCACCTGAACCCCTGCCGGCAAAATCTGGAAAACATCTCATGGATAAGATGCGCTTCCTTGTATTTCATTCTTGTTTCTGTCGAATGTGTGTGTTCATGAATATTGCCCGGAAACACAACTGCTGGGTTTGTGTTCGTTGCTTCTTCAAGAGCTTGGCCACTCTTCCGAATAAACAATTAAAGCAATCTCTAGCCGTGGGAAGCCAGCAGAATACCACAGAAGATCTCGTACCTTGAACCCTGTTCATCCTAAATCCAAACATACCAGCTCTACATGTTCAATTCGAAACGCTAACATCCCAAACCCGAACCAGAAACCCTGCAAAACAGCTGAGTCCCTAGAATGAAAGCTCGTCAATCTTATGATTGGGTAGGACTTGTGAGTAAGCTATGACAAACAAGCTGCCGAAACCGTACACCTCAAACTTTAAACCATCTTAAACCCTAAGCCCTAAACCCAGGACCCTAAGCCTCAAACCTCAAATCCTAAACCCTAATCCCTAAACCTTTACTACCCTAATCCCTAACCCTAATCCCTAAACTTTTACTACCCTAAGCCCTTAACCCTAATCCCTAAACCTTTACTACCCTAATCCCTTAACCCTAATCCCTAAACCTTTACTACCCTAATCCCTTAACCCTAATCCCTAAACCTTTGCTACCCTAATCCCTTAACCCTAATCCCTTAACCTTTACTACCCTAATCCCTTAACCCTAATCCCTAAACCTTTACTACCCTAATCCCTTAACCCTAATCCCTAAACCTTTACTACCCAAATCCCTAAACCCTAATCCCTAAACCTTTACTACCCTAATCCCTTAACCCTAATCCCTAAACCTTTACTACCCTAATCCCTAA
>CAJNIZ010030591.1:14345-31357 GCA_905231905.1 Symbiodinium pilosum
GACCATAATGTTGACAACCACCCACGTGCCTCAGTTTCAATGCATCGGCTGGTGGCACGCTTAGCAGAATTTACTTCCAATGCACTCGTTTCATGTGTAACTGGCTAAGCAGAAGAATTGTGAGCCCCACCATGATGCACTAGGCATCTGAAAGATTATAGTTATAGTCTCCCTTAAGTAGATGAATAGGGGTATATGGGGATCTTAGTATAATCTACCCAAAGCCATATTCTATCTACTTAAGGGGGACTCTATATATATATATATATGCCTACTGACTCTTTGGACCATCCAGTCCATTTTGACGGTCCTCTACAAATCGTGTCTCCGTTCGCGACTTAGAATCCGCTACAAACAAGAGGTACTCACGTCAAAACCAAGGAAGCGACGCATGGTTGGGGCCCCAACAATTGCCTAGACTTACTGGTTCTTAGTAGGGCTTTAGGGAAGAAAGGATATAGGGACTATATAGGGATTCTGTTCCCTTATTCCCTCCTAAACATCAAAGTATTGTCTGGAAAACCCCCGAGTCAGCCAAAACGCCGCCGAAGTTGTGGCTGTCTGCTCCATAGCCTCCACCTCAATGGAGCATGAAGATTTAGACTTTAGGGTTTGCCTACTGGTGGTTGTAGGGAATGAGGGAAGAAACCCTATAGGAAGTGTATTCCTTATTCCCTGCTAACCACCAATAAGTTTAGGGTTTTGGCGCTCAGATTTTCACGTCCGCCGGCTGGCACGAGGTTCTTCTCAGTCCGTTTGGACGACTACATTCGAGTGCCCTTCGAACCCTTTTGACCCTGGTTCACCCTGAGGGTTTAGGGTTTAGGATCTCGGGCTTGGGGTTAGAACATCAAGCTCAGGGCCGATGAGTCAACGCTAGGGTACTTCTGGGTTTATGACCTTCTTTGGAGATCTGTCAGTATCCTAGCAGGGCCGATGCCTAGAATCCAGTATTCAAAGCTGATGCAGCCTTCTATACTAGGAATTTGTCAGGACACCTCAACACACTGACCACAAGCACACCATAAGGGTCCTTTACCTCACCGGGGTTTCCTTCTTCAGACATGTAAAACTCTTCACATGCAGTCTGCAAGTCTCAACACACATGACATCAGTTGCAGCCATCGCAGAGAACAAAATAACGGTAACTGCCGGGTTTATGGGTTTAGGGTTTAAGGGTTTAGGGTTTATTAGGTCTAGGGTTTAGGGTTTAGGGTTTATTAGCTCAAGGGTTTAGGGTTTAGGGTTTATTAGGTCTAGGGTTTAGGGTTTAGGGTTTATTAGGTCAAGGGTTTAGGGTATAGGGTTTATTAGGTCTATGGTTTAGGGCTTAGGGTTCGCAAGATTTGAACAAACAAGCTTCACTTCGCGCCTCAGGCAAGAGGGGCACCTTCTCCCGAAGATCATCCTTGCGAACAGACAGCGGATGTGTTTGGGAGCCTCTGCGAAATCGGCAATGATACCATATGTATAGGACATGAACTAGTTGGTCTTTCTGACCTATCCTGACCCCCAGGCTCCGACATATAGAGGATCCAGGGTTTAGGATTTAGGGTTCTATTGCGGTAATAGTGGGATAATGGAAAAGAAAAACGAAACTACTACATTGGGGGTATATAGGGCTGAGCCTAAGTTTTGGTAGTCTACAAGGATACCCCACATGACTGGCCCAGTCCACAAGTCTATTGCCTCCCCCAAATGGGATGCTGGTTTCTTCGGCTACCTAAACACCCTCAACCCTAATCCCTAAACCCTAAACCCTAAAACCTAATCCCTAAACCCTAATCCCTAAGCCCTTATCCCTATACCATAAACCCTAAAACCTAATCCCTAAACCCTAAACCCTAATCCCTAATCCCTAAGCCCTACACCCTAAACCCTAATCCTTAAACCCTAATCCCTAAATCCTAAACCCTAAACCCTAAACACCCTAGACCGCTCCCAGCAGTCCTTGAGGCCTTGGAGCATTAACGCAAGCTCTGCCTCGATAGCGCCTGAGGAGGACTCCAGCGGTGGGAAGGGATGTGTTGGGTTTAGGGTTTAGGGTTTAGGGTTTTGGGTTTAAGGTCTGAGGGTTAGGGTTTTGGATTTAAGGTTGAGGGATTAGGGTTTAGGGATTAGGGTTTAGGGTTTAGAGCTTACTTGGAGGGCCAGGGGCATTAAGTCATGAAAAAGATGGAAACTAATATACCATTTGGGCTTTGAAGGGGACTCAGTAAATAGATAAGGGTTACTACAAGGACTATAGGGGTTATAACCTAGCTCGTAAATCTTAATTCCCCAAGTTCCAGGTAGGGATAGGTAAATGGAGGGGGGGGAGAGAGAGTGAGAGATACATACATACATACATACATACATACATACATACATACATATAACAGTGTGTAGGGGGATAAGCAGGGAGGATATAAGGATATTTGAGTAGAGCTTTTGTGCTGGGCAAACCAAGAACATCACATTGCTTGTATTTCTGTGACAAAGGACCGCAACAAAAATAATATAAGTTCTTTTGAGATATACTCGGGACGAGAATACGACCCCAAGCAAAATACTGCTCAAATGAGTTTCGTTTTTTCGATGGTTGGACCAAGCAAAATTGTGCTCTTCTTGTAGCACACTATAAGCAGAAGGGCATGGCAAGCCTACTTTATATATGTATATATCATATTGGGGACTTCGGTGTTTGTGTTTAGATGTGTTTAGAACCAGCCTCTGGTTGTGACCCTTGCAGGCAAAGCCATCACATGCTTGTCATGGCTACTGACGGGGCTAAGAAACAGGTTTGCATGCCCCTTCTAGGAAGCATCGAGACATGAAAGAAGTGATGCATCGCAGGGATGGACTTCCGGCATGCGGCCGTTACTAGGGTCTGAGAAAGCCCCGTGTGCTGCCAAATCAACTTACTGACTGCTTATGTTTCAAATGCAGGGGCCCAAGATGTTGCTTGGAAACCATCTTCACTCTATGTCAACCGAAGACTTTAGCTCCATTTCACGTTTGGGGCTTACGGCAAGAAAATGGCGGGGGCCCAGAGCAAGAAGTCCTACCCGGAATATGCAGATTTTTCTACCAATTATCTCGAGTCTCTACGATCATCTAGACTCGTGTGTTGGCCAGCCCTCTCTCCTTCTTGCTCCCTCCTGCAAAGCCAGGTGCAAGCATCGACTCTCTTGCCCCCAGACTTGAAAAACAATTCACGGCACAACAGACGGTGTCTGCAAACTTGCTTCCAGGTTGTTATGGGAAGTGCCCAGATATGATTGATGTCTTTGCGGGGGGTTAAAGCGTGTCCCACACGATGGACTCCATTTCCTCGGAACAGACCCTAATTGGCCGAAACCTTTTTGAACCATGAGAGCTTCATTTTTCGTCCGAGAAAGAGGTGCTGGTTCACGGGGCATCCCATCGTCCAGGCCCATCCCACCCAAGACCCTAAACCCTTGACCCTAAAACCCTAAACCCTGACCCTTACCAACACTCTTGACAGTCCCGTTTCTGAAGGTCGGGGATTCAGGTGTCGGCACCTCTCTCTGGGGAGCTCGGACTGCCATCCACTCCTGATACATGGGCAAGAGCCAGGCTATCCAAGAATTAGGTATTGGGGTTAAGATTTTACTGTTTCGAGTTTGGGGAGGCCCCTATACTCAGGATTGTGCTAAGTGTTTGGGCTATAGCAGGGAACGCGAAAGAGCTTTAAGGGCCAGAGGTGCTCAGGTTGGAGAAATAGCGGGTTTAGTGGTTTAGGGTTTAGGGCAAGACCTTTGGCTTCCAGATACAGGCTTTCGGAACGACTGGACCTTGAACACCCTTCTTTCATGAGGCTGCAGTGCGCCTTTTAATTTCAACATGGCAAGGCTGTCCGCATGACTTCGGTTGCTGTTAAAAACTTAAACATAAATTAAGTTACTATAATAAGGACCCTGTGATTTTCGATGTACCCATATAAATTAAAGGCATAATTGAAGCATCACAAGTTTGTGGATTTGTTAACACCCGGGCAGCATCATCATGAGAGAACTTTTTCCTATAGTAGCAAGAAATCTATAATTTTCAAAGAAAAAGGACCACCACCAGAATTGAGTTGTCCAGCTTGTGGGCGGGCTGCAAAAAGCTGGAAATTGCCAAAGGTTCCAGCGGCCCTTGAAGAATATCACCCTCTACTCGCCATCAAGGCAGTCGTAGTTCGGCTAGGCTAGTTGAAGACGAGGTAGATTTCTGTGTACCATGGCATACTGCTTCAAACGTGCGAGACACTGTTGCAAGATCAATTCTCACGCAATCAACACAGAAAGCCATCTCAAAGCCTGTGTCCCCGAGCCCAAACTCAAACACCCAAGCGTTTGCTACGTCAAATCTCACAACCTCCAAGACCCCATCACGAATACAATGTGTCAGCAGATGCCCACCTGGCTCACCTTCATCTACAGCCATGCGGTAGGTGTTGCCTCGGACGCAATGATCCACAAAATGGTGAGAAACGGGCTCAAGCCCATGTGAAAGCTGGAGTCGGTGATCTCATGTGTCCAAAAAAGTTCCAAACCTTCAGGCGATAGCTAAGTTCGCACTGGATATCAAGGGCCATGCAGAGTTGCAGAGAAGAATTTAGGTTTGGGGGAGGCAGGATCTTGGGCGCAACACAACTCGGATCAAACTCTAGAGCCCTTGGCACCACGTTGAAACAGGTTGAAACATGACTTCCAGTCCCTCTCCTCTTGGGAAGATGGCAAAAGCAATCCAAAAATCTTGCGCTTGCGAAGGCTCACGAAATCTGCCTCCCCAGCAACTACACTCTAATTTCCCAACAACCTTCCCACTCCAACATATACAGAACCCCCATGGGAGCTGTAGTCTATACTCTTTTTATCCCCCTTAATATCCCTATTGTAGTCCCCTATATAAGCCATTTTAAGAAGTTTAGACCCTAAACCCTATATAACCCCCGTCAAAGAGTTTGGACACTAAACCCTAAACCCCACATAGCCCCCTAATAACCCTTTTAAGGAGTTTAGGCTATAGCTCATGTGGCATGGCTAAAAGGGTTCAGTAGTCTCTGTACGCCGCATCAAGCCAGGCTCCTCACCCTGTGCTCCTAAACCTCCAGTTAGGGGCTTAGAGTTTGGGGCTGAGGAAAGCTAAGGGTTCATGGAGAGTTTAGGATATAGGGCTTAGGAAAATTTAGGATTTAATTAGGGTTGCAAGTTTAGTGTTTAGGGACAACCTTGGATTTTCAGGGCCGCATCAGGTAGAACGGAATCCATGCAATTCCAACGTATTGCAGGATTTTTTGATTATCGAATCCTAAAACGGCCTCACTACAAATATTCCGAAAGAACCCTATACACACTACACACCCACCAACACCATGACACAACTCATTCTTTGGGTTCCCTGTTTGGGGTTCCCATTAGAATCAATCCCTTTAACATTACCCCTTCAAGCTAGGTGCCCCGACTGCCCAGACCTTGGAGGTAGGCCAGGTGCTGCTTGTAGCGCTGCTGCTGATCATCAGCTGGCCTCACCAGAATTTGTAGAAATTACATAGCAGCAATACTTACAAGCGTAGAAGAAGTCATGCAGCTGCTGCATAGTACTGGTATTGCCGGTACTACCAGGTGACTAAGATCTTCTACAAGGAGGAGGAGGAGGACGGGAAGATACGGGACAGAGGATGAGGAGCAGGAAGGGAATGGAGACGGACCTAAGCTCGACGCGTAGATTGGCTTCCAGTGCAGAAATCCAGCGGTAGTGGTTGGCAACTTTTCGAACAAGCGCAACTCTCGCAGAGCTAAGCCTTGCATCCTGCAATGCATGAAGTATGTGCCGCTACTCCCTTGCCAGCATCCATCAGTCTTCCTCTTCTTGAGGGACGTTCGTGAAAAGTGTGTGCGTTGGGAGCATGTATGGGCGGTCCACACCCATCTTGCCACAGCCACCTTGCCTGATGGCTTTACCAGGACCAATCACCTCTGAGGCGAAGTTTTCGTAGGCAAAGAGGAGCAAGGCACATCTGTCAATCACCTCACTGGCAATGACAACGTCGGTGCGGCCTGGCATTCGGATTTTGGGCGCGTCCGGCATTCCGCGGAAGAGGCTGCTCACAAGGTGACCGGACCCTGGGTAGTACTTGGCATCATAGGTACCCATCTGGGAATTTAAAGGCTGCGATAAGCCGAAGTCGGCGAGCACAACGCTGGCTGGGCAACCGTTCTCATCCAAGCCCTTGTAGAACATGTTGTCCGCCTTCAGGTCACCATGGATGTAGCCGGCACGATGCAAGCATGCCATCCCGTCCGAGACTTGCTGGAGGATAGTCTTACCACACCGCCTCCGTAAACGCATGTTGGCTCTGAGCCAGCCAAAAATATCTCCGGTCATTTCCGGAGCGATGTACCCCAAGGGATATTTCTTCTCGTCTTGGGCAACACAAGGGGCAGACTTGGTCAGGGACATGACGTGGGTGCAGTGCTGCTTCATAGCAGACTGAAGGACATTCACCTCCTGCGCACAGTCTTGCTCGCCATAGGCATCGAGGCCAAACTTGAAGGCGTAGTAGCCTTGATATCCTGTTGCACCAACCTGAGGGGTCCAGGACTAGAGTCCTATCATCCATCGTCATAAACTCAAGAGGCACAAGACCTCAACTCCTATCCCCGTCCCACATTTTGCTGGCCTCAATGACCTTGCCATTCTGACCCTGCCCCAGCTTCTTTCCTGTCGCTTGCCACACCACCTCCCCTCTCATGCATTCGAGAGGAGCAGACGGCTCCAATTCCATCATGCTCTCCTGCAAGCTCGCAAGGACGACCCCTCTTAACAACCATGATGATCCTCAACAATGTTAGAAATGGTCAGTTTGTAAAGACGACAGATACATTGGCATGATGCCCTCCCCATTTCTGTGATTCTGGTCACAGCTGTGGCTGGTGTATCCCTCATGCACGGTTCTGCTAGAATTGTCCATCTGCTTTCTCATTATGTGTTGCTACAAATCTGTGCATGAGAGGAAGCCATTGTGCAATAGAAAAGCTTGTCTTTGGTATGGATCGTTGCCTGGTCTGGTCTGCGGGGCTTCTGCGGGAGGATTGCCGTCTCGTTGTCGGTAAGCCTTTGGTCTCGGACAGCATTAGTCCTCAGGACGCACCAGGCCACCACCACGGTTGAGACCTTCATGGGTCCGCACAAATAGAGTGTAGGGAAGGCAACGGCGTTCGAAGAGTGATAACACAGCTGCGGCATGGACACTTATCTCCTGGTCGCAGCCACTACGCTTCGGCCAACCAATGTTCAACAAAATGACCATCACCCCTAGTCATCAACCTATCTGTCTTAGCGTACTTGGAGGGTCATTGGGACTTACTAAATAACGGGGACAACTATGGTGACTATATAAGCAGCGGAAGAAGTTCTTATCTGGCCTATTCTGAACAGTCCCATACTCGTGCCGCAATCTCGTTCCATCTCGTTTTACATACTTAGATGGTCCCCCCCAACATGCTCTCCCACTAGGCTGGAGACCAACTGACTAAATCTGCTACGATCTTGTTTTACAACACTTGAGAAAGGCCTTGAATCTCGCTTCTCAACAAGTTTGCCTTCAAACGCAAAAATGTTGATCTCATTATTCGGGGGGGCATCTCATTTATAGGCTAAACGCATGACTTCCAGGACATCGGACCGACGTTAGACATTTTGAAAGAGACGGAACGTTAGTCCGTCTCTCATATGGGTTATAGGGCCTATTAACCTACTACCGGGATTATATATGGTTTGTATAGGGATTGTAAGGTCCCGGTATATATTGGGGTTATAATGGAAATAAGATGGAAACTACATTAATAGAATAGGGCTCTATACGTGCTACATCCCTTGACTCTCCAAGTAATCCGGAGGCTGGAAAAGCCCAACTAAGATGACTCCGTCGAGCTTCTCAACCCGAAATAGCAGCTTCCAGCTTCAGTTCCGTTATCCCGCTATAACCTCAATATACTGTAGCAATTTCCATTCTAATTTCCAAGATCCCAATATACCCTCTATATATCCCCCGTATAATCTGAACTCCTAGTATCCCCCTTAATAATCCCTATAATGCTCGCATACAAGGAGCATGCCGAACAAACAGAATACTGATAGGCCCTAGTGACAGGAGCATGCCGAACAAACAAAATACTGATAGGCCCTAGTGGCCTGATACAGATTTGAAATACGCACTTCTTTCTACACACATGGCTTTCCAAAGTTTCACAATTCTCAGAATGAGCCCTAAACCCTAATCCCTAAACCCTAAATGGAGGATGCAAGCGGCAGCTCCCAGCCTCTTGACCTTTCCAATGAACTCAGGAACCAGGTTGGACTGCTTCGGCCTCAGGACACTTCAGCTTAGACAACCTAGAGCTAACAAGGGGGCTTCTAGTTAGCTCAACCCCGAAAACCAGGACGTATTATCACCATATGATAGAGATAGAGTCATTATGAGATCCAAAATTTCCAGCCTCAAACTGGGAGGCAGTGCCCATGGTGGGGGCACCTTCGGAATTGTAGAGCTCCACTGACAGCTGCAACAAATACTGCAAAGTGCTAAAATGAGGTGGCCCTCCCTCTGATCAAACTTTTAGGGTTTAGAGCTTAGGGTTAAGGGTTTACGTAGACATTAGGGATAGGGGATTAGGGTTTAGGGTTTATTGAAACTCTTTGCAACATTGCCCAAACCTGAACGACGAGCCCTGACAGCTTTACGGATCCCTGCTTGGGTGTTTTGATGGTGCTTGCGGGAACAATGAAGGGCAATAGCAATAGTATTAGTAATGAGAATAACAGTAATAGTAGTAATGGTAGTAATAATAACTGTGTAAACACTAGTATTAATAGTATCAATATTAATACTAATAATTTGCAATGAAAGGCTGCACATTCTTGCCGGTCAACTATCGTGCTTTAGGGTCTGCAGATGACTAGCAGCCTCACGCCCAGAATTTACAAAGCACTATTATTACTATTATTACGACTATTGCTATTATTACTCTTATAACTTATTACGATTATTGCTATTATTCCTCTTATCACAATTATTCTTATTGTTACTAGGCTCGGGCCCTGAACATGCCCGCTGCGCCGTTACACTATTCTGTCCCGACAGGTACGATGGCGTTGTTTTCGAGGGTGGACTACAGATTGAGGGATTGTGTTTAGAGGGTAAAAACTTAACTCGGCTTCGAGGGAGGGCTGGGGATTGAGGGGTTTAAAGAGTAGTACAAACTAAACGGAAGAACAAAACTTAAAACAAAAACTGACATAACAAAAACAACAATAAGACCGATATTTCTGGACTCCTCCAATGGACCCTCATGTCCATGACTCCCAGAAGATTGTTGTTTTGTATGTTTTTGTGTGTGTGCTGATTTTCCGATTTTTTTTTCGGTGTGTTTGTTTGTTTTTTCCATTTAGTTTATACTACACTCTAAACACCAAGCGCGCAATCCCCAGCCCCCCTCGAAGACAAGCAACAATTGCTTAAATGTGAGGCTAGCTTTCTAGTACACACATCTTGCAAACAACAACTGATTGAAACCGACACTCTTCAACAAATTGACGAAAATATAAATTCAAACCCCGTTCCCCTTTCTCAGTGACACTCCAATATGGCATCTAGTAAGACTAAGTGTTTTCCTTCGAAATCATTAATGCCTTGTGATAATTGCCAAAAATCCCTACTTCTACTACCTCCCAGCCAGTTTAATAAGGTATTTATGTGCAGACAAAGGGATTTATGCAAAAAAACATGAGAAGCCCAGGATCCCGCAGCCCCAACTAAACAGAGGCTTTTGCTACAAGCGGTTTACATGAGGAAAATCAGGAGCCAAAGTAGTCTGAATTATCCCATTATGAGAAGCCTCGAGAGAAAATCAGGAGCCTCTGATGTGAGAATTTCCCTAACAAATCGAAGCTTTTTAATACTGAGTTTATACAGAAAATCCCAAGCACAGGGTTTGAGAATTGCTAATTTAGTAAGGCATTTGTATAGAGAAAATCATTAGCCCAGGATCTGAAAATTCGTTTAATAATTCCACGCTTGCTTAGTAAAGGTTATAGGTGAAGATAAGCGAAGATAGGTGAAGAAAATCTAAAACCAGAATCTGAGAACTCTCCAATAAATCGAACCTCATTTAGGTCTCAAACACACGACAACACGAAAACGGTGGATTAGGGCAGCAGGGGTAGCTATATTATATGGCACATATATTGAAGCAAGTGCAGATCTGAAATAGTGTAAAACACTGCGGGCATTTTCAGGCCCGAAACCTATTACTCTTAATACTAGCAGTACCAGACCTTCACCCATCCCTTCTAAAGGTCCCTGAGCCCTAAACCCAAAGCCCAAGCTTTTGAGCATTGGAACAGTAATAAAAGATAGCAATAATAATTAGCCATAATAAATGTGCTGCTGCAAGGCTCCGCAAGCGCGCCAACGGAACTGTCACTGAAAAAAAGCCACATACATCTCTACACCACGCCTTCTGAGCCAAAACCCTCCGCCACTCCAAGCGGGACTATACGTGGCTATTTTTGCGAGGTAACCACCTTCCCCTTGTATGCCACAAAAGAACCGACGATCCCTGCTAAGAGGACGCTCCCAAAGGGTGGCCCCATATCTTGCAACGCCCTATAGGGTTTAGGGCTTAGATTCAGGGGAGCTTAGTAAGTAGGTCAATAACCCATATAGTAACCCTAAACCCTGAATGTTTAAGCGAGATGCCCTGGCTTATATATAGTCCCTATATAAACCCCATATGATCCTTACATAATCCCAATAAAATACCTATATAAACCCCATAGAATCCTGAATGTCTAAGCGAGATGCTCTGGCTTCTTAAGTGGTGGAACGGCCACAGGCACCGGGGTGGCAGTGACTTCAGGCTCGGTCGAGGCCCTGCGAGGGCTTGTGAGGCTTCAGGGTTTAGGGGTTTGGGGTTTAGGGGTTTAGGGGTTTAGGGTTTAGGGCCTTAGGGTTCAAGGGTTTGGGGGTTTAGGGTTTGGGGTTTAGGAGTTTAGGCTTGAGGGTTTAGGGGTTTGGGGTCTAGGGTTTAGGGGTTTGGGGTTTCGGGTTTAGGGTTTAGGGGTTTAGGAGTTTGGGGTTTGGGGGTTTAAGGGTTTAGGGTTGAGGGTTTAGGGGCTTAGGGTTTAGGGTTTAGGGATGCAGGGCTTAGAATTCAAGGCTCAGGGGTATGATCATTTCTGTGATAATGCCAATCGTAAATGTACAACACGAAGACACCTGCCGTGAAGTTTTTAGGGTTTACGGTGAGTCACTAAAGGTGCTGCAGAGGTCTGCACCATCGGGAGCGGGGCTTTGGAGTACTAGGGACCTTGCTCAGGTAGGCACGAACAGGAACAGTTGCAATACGCTTCGATGCGGTATGAATACTCCCGTACATCACCACGATCATACTGCGGATAATCTTCCTGATCAGTGCACCTGCTGCAACCGACCCTCAACCAGGCGAGCAAGTCTTATCACCTTTCGATATGTAAGTGCTCGAGGAAAAGTAGGCAACATGCTCGAGGGCTCCTTTGGGAACTCAAGATTACAAGCGCCGAAGCAAAAATCGGACCTGGAGAGCCTCTGGAAGTGCAGGATACCAACAAATGCTCAGCTTGCTTTGCCGTCTCTGGTATCAAGCCTGGCAAGTGCTGGACGACCCAGGATTACGAGCTATGACCCTTAACCCCATAGTATGTCCCCAACATAGCCCATATTATGATATAGTAGTTTCCATTTTCTTTTCCATTATCCCTATCAATATAACGCCAATACATACCCTACCTCAACAGTATTTCCAAGCTGGACAGATTCACCCTCCAGGCTGCTACGCCTTCCCAAGGTGTGTGCAATGCTCTATGTGCCAATCCCTCGCAAAGCCCGAACCTGACCCTACATTGTACAACTCTCTGACTATGAAACCGCGAAGCATCAGACCTCAATCTGCTGGGTATCGTAGTTTCCATTCTCTTTTCCATTATCCCAAAATAACCCCTATATAACCCCTATATAACATAGTAGTTTCCAATTTTTGTTTTCCATTATCCCAATATAACCTCTATAGAACCCTTATTTAACCCCTCTTATTTAGGCCCCTAGGGCTCCGGCGCTCCCCTCTTGTTCATCGAAGGTGAGGACCTTGGCAGCTTTGTAGCTCAATGGCTCAGAGGTATATAGGGGATAATGGGAAAGAAAATGGAAACTACTAGATTATAATAGGGCATATAGAGGGGATATATTGGGGATATAATATGGGGTTAGGGGCAGTGCGGGCTAGCGTGTTTATCAAGGCTACGACTCTTCGTGAAAGCAGTGCCTCTTCGCGGAGAAAAGCTTGAAGTGCTGCTCTAGTACCCAAGTGAAAGGGCATGATGTTGAAATGCCCCAACATCTTCAAAAATCCAGACAAAGCTTGGCAACTGGGAGACTCCCGTTTGGAAAGGCTCTTGAAAAAAACTCTTGACCCCCTCCATAAGTCCAGAAACAAACCCTAAACCCTAAACTCATGGGAAAGCCCTGGGCTCCCTCCAAGCTCCCTGCACAGGTGAGGGCTTCCGGCTGGGGCCCTTTGAAGCAGGCAACCTCATGAAGCTGCTGGGGACAACCATCTCGCTTCATGAAACAGAGAGGCTTCTAAAAAGGAGCAGCTGGGACCTGAGGCAGGCTTAAAGGGTTTCCTTCTTATCTCTTCATGGATGCTTCTTATGAAGCTAACCTTGGCTCATTGCAGGGCTCTGGTCCCACACCCAACCATGCACCGAATTCCTGGTTCTGGAGGTGCTTCGTCACAGCAGGTGTAGAAGGATGGTCTCTTTATTCGCTCTCAAGCACTCTGCTAGCATTCTGGAATATGGCAGGTCACTTTGTTGGATCTCGCTCTTGAGACAGTGCCTCTTGTGTGCAGCAACTGCTGGGGAGAGCGCATGCAACAATTCAGGATATCCAGGTTTGAGCTTGAACAGGGAAGCGTGGATCTTTGTCTTGTTGCCCTCTCAGCAAGCCCCAAGCCACAAAGACAAAGACAACAATGACCAGGACGACCGCGACGACACCACTCGAATTCCAAGCCAGATGGTGGTCGAGCCCAATCCAAACAACCTGATTTCTGCTCTAAGTTCTGCCCTAAACCCTAAACCCTAAACCCTAAATTCGCTCGCAAAGCTTTTCGTCCCTCAGAACAGAGCTCGGTCCCATAGAAGTGCTCATGGGCGGGCTCTTGACGGCGCAAAAGTCTTGAGAACATGCTGAACTCACGTCCTGATGAGGGTACTACACTTTACTGCCCCTGGACAAGCGCTCGAAAAGTCTAGAAAATGAGCCTGACTCTTAATTACCAATGGCCGGAAAAGGCCTATAAGCCTCAACCCTAAAATTGAAGTCCTAGATCTAAACCTGAAATCCTCAACCTAATGATGCAACCTCTCCATGATCCTGAATCAACCCCCCATATATACGTCCGCGCTCCCCCTTCTTAGTCCATGAGCCATATCTGTAACCCCCAAGAACCCTGAACTCTCCGTAGGGCCACAGCACCACAGGGGTCGAAGAAAATTCTACGAAACCTTTATAAGTTACAAGCCCTTTACGCACCCTCCAGAAAAGTCGCTAGCCTTTTAGAAACCGTCTATGAACCCCCTCTAACCCTTCTATGAATGTCTACGCATATGGCATAAACATTCCACAACCCCTCTCCCCACCAGAACCTCCTGAAGCCCGAGTTCCGAAGTCTGAGTGGTCTTTGGGCTGTCGCTGGGCTGGAGAAGCAGGCACTTGACCCGGGACGTCGTCCAGGAGCGACCTGAGTCAATATAGGACTCAAAGAAACATGATAACACTAACAACAACAATAGTACAAACAATTGTGAAAATAATGAGAACCATATGTTTCAAAAAGAAATTGGGGGGTGTCTGAGGACCAAACTTGGATTGTCTGAGGTAAGTAGTAAGTAGGCAAATGATGGGGACAACTCGGGTTACTACATGGACTAAGGGCTCATCAATCTACCTGCTAAGTCCCTGACCCTCCGAGTAGGGATATATGAGCCATAGTCTAAACTCCTAATATCCCCCTTAATAATCCCTATACACTCCCCTATATATCTCCCCTTTAAGGAGTTTAGACTACAGCTCGTATGGAAATGCAAGGGGAAAATATGGGTATGATTGCCAGAAACTCACAGAGACGAGGATGAGAACCAGGAGAAGTGGAAGAAGAAACCAGCATTTCTGCATGCCACACGTTAAAGGTTCTTGGTTGTTTGCATCGAGCAAAATTTAGGGTCCCCTTCAATAACGTCCCAAAGCCCGGTGCAAAATCTTGTTATTGTTATTATTATTGTTACTATTCTTATTGTTGCTATTATTATTGTTATTATTATTGTTATTATTACTATTGTTATTAGTATTATCGTTATTATTACTATTGTTATTATTATTATTGTTATTATTATTGTTGTTATTATTGTTATTATCATTATTGTTGTTGTGCGCAACTACTTCATGGTGGAGGGGTGACGGAGACGTGTTTTCTCAAGTGAGCAATACAACTGAAGAAGGCACAGCTTCAAAAACAGCAGCAAAATCGGGGTCCTGAGCAGAAGACAACTATCGTTTAGGTGGGTCCGCTACCGCGGTGATAGGGATTATGAGGGATAGTCGTGAACATATCTTACGTGTTTAGGGTTAAGGGCCCAATCCCCAAATCCCGAACCCTTTGTTGTCCCCCCAACTGTTGTAGGACAGCCTTAAATGAGGCATAGTCTAAACAACGAGTATCCCCCTTATTGCCTGTGCTACGCGTCTATCCCTTGGTAAAAAAAAATTGTACGGTGCTTTGGGCCATCTGAAGTTTTTGATGGTTTTTGACCAGACATCACAAAGTGAGCTAAACTCCTAGTATCCCCCTTAATATCCCCTATAATAGGCCCCTATATAATCCCCTTAAAGAGTTTCGACTATAGCTCAAGTGGGCCTGGGAGCTGGCACCCTAGGTCCCACGCTCCGAAAAGTCAACCCGGAGCTTGTACTTAGGGTCGGCAAAAATTGTGAGGATCAGGAAACTGAATTTAGGGTTTAGGGTCTAGGGCTTAGAGGATCAGGAGAACGGGTTTGGGGTTTAGGGTTTAGGGTCTGTGCGCCACAACAGGACCACAACTTTACTAACTTTCCTGTATACTGAAGGAAACACACGGAAAGACAAAATTACATGAGAGGCGTGGCCTTTATTGCCACCTTTGCATTTCCTCGGCTTCGCGGGTCCCCTAGAAGCTCCCTTATCGAATCCCCCTTTAAGGAGTTTAGACCCTAAACCCCAAACCCTACAGTAGAATCCCCTATCTGACCCCTTTAAGGAGTTTAGACTATAGATCATGCGATCTCCATGAAAACATCACAACCCGGCAGCTGGCGCCTACTGCGCTTGGGCAGGTGCGGGTCTGAAACTGCCTGTGGGTGAGTTGTTTCCTCATCCGCCTCAGCAGTTTAGGGTTAAGGGTTCATGGTTCAGGGTTCAGAGTTTAGGGTTTAGGGTAGAGCCCAAAGGCAAAAACCCTAAATCCTGAACCCTCACCACACTCTGAAGTGGTGGGTGAGAGGCTCATGACATTATCCCCGTCATCTTCAGTATGTAGAAAACTAAAAAGCTGGCACTCGCTCTTGGCTCTAGATACGGTGAAAACTTGATGCACAGTTGAGCAAATACTACATCGTCGAGCGACTGTGCATCTGGAAGCCTCCATTTGGTAATTTCCCAAAATAGGGGGACCCCAATATAGACCCTAAAATATTATAATCCTTATTATGGGGACCCCCAAAAAGGTACCCCTAATTTTGGGAATCCTCCATTTAACACACGTGTACCCCGCCTTTCCTTCTTAGCGCAGTTTCCCACTTGGCCCTAATCATTCACCACCAGTCCCCTCTATCCAGGGAAACAAATCTGTTCTCGATTTCCTAGCTATATCTCAGAATAGAGTAGAATCCCCCTTAGGTAGATAGAATATGGGGTATATGGGGATCTTATTATAATATACCCAAAGCCATTATCTACTTAAGGGAGACTTTACCCCTAACATAGCACAGCCCGCGTTAAGACGGCCTCAGCAAATCCACACCTAGGCCAGAACCGTCCATGTCAGTGAGGATGCTCCTTTTGCCCCCTTTTGTGCCGGAAATTCTAGAGGGCTATAAACGGGTTATTTAGGTTTTATATAGGGGTTATAGAAGGATAATGGAAAAGAAAATGGAAGTTACCATTTAGGGTTTAGGGTCTCCTAAAATTAGGGGTGCCTTTTTGATTCCCTATAACAAGGACAGCACTTTTTGCGGGCTATATGGGGGGTCCCCCTATTTAAGGAAACTACCAAGTAGACGTTCTTATGGTCCCAAAGCTAGCCTCCTTTCATTTCCATTACCTCTGCGGGATGCCTTAAGTAATAATGGAATCATAATAATGATAAGAAGAAGAGCAAATAATAAGAGTGATCATAATAATAGCAATAATCATCAGAATCATAATACCAGTATACTAATAAAGGTAATAATAGTAGGAATAGTAGTAGTAGTAGTAGTAAGAATTCAGAATAACTGACTTCAGTTTCTTCGGAGCGGCCTGGTTCTGCGCCGCTTTGGCTTGCCTGGCGGTTGGAGCAGGGATAGCATTGGGCAACTCTGGAAGACTGGGGGCGTTAAATCCCTACATATTAAGGTAGGTTCCATTGTCCTTTCCATTATGCAGATATTACCCCCATGCAATCCCAATATAATCTTTAAACCCCTATCATTTCATTTTCCATGTTCTTTTCCATTTGATTCTCCATCATGGGGGAATAATTGAGAGCGGGAGCTAGCTGGGTATACGAAGGTGATGTTTTTCTTGAATCACTTTTTTGGGGCATAATATTGGTAATCACCCTAAACCCTAAGCCCCATAATATTGGTATGGAACCATAATATTAGTAATTACCCTAAACCCTAAACC
>CAJNIZ010030591.1:31457-49283 GCA_905231905.1 Symbiodinium pilosum
TTGGTATGGAACCATAATATTGGTAATTACCCTGAACCCTAAACCCCATAATATTGGTATGGAACCATAATATTGGTAATTACCCTAAACCCTAAACCGCATAATGTTGGCCCTGATTTCGGGAAAAGACTTGAAGTCAGCTCTCAGGTGCGTGCCTAACGCTAAGATCAGGACGAAGCCCTCACGCGTACATATGGAGTAGTTCACGATTGGGGGGTTTCCCAAAATTAGGGGTACCATTTTGGGGGCTCTTATGATAAGGATTATAGTATATTGGAGTCTACAATTGGGGTCCCCTTATTTTGGGAAAGTACCGTTGAGTGGCAAGGGCCCTTCATTGACAAGACGACATTGACTGAGCGCAGCAAGTTCAACATCGGATGGCATTCAAGGAAATGACATCTCGACGCGTCTTAAAACTGCGTATTATCTCTGCTAGGAGCACGGGCAAAATTTGCAAAGTTATATCAGGCTTGAACTTCAACACCCGGCAAATCGCAGAAAACCTACCCTAAGATCTCGCAAGGTGGATTGATAGCCCCTTGCTTCTGAAGTAGGCAGGCCTTATGAAGCGCAGAGGCTGCTGACGATCCTTCGTGCCAGCCGCCATCAAGGATTTGTCTTCTCCTGCAGTCACCACTGGCTGGATGGTGGATTTTGGATACGAAGTCCAGGGCTACCCTAAACCTTAATGTAGACCCCTGATTAATACACTTTTTCCGGCAATAGGAATTAGAATATTAAGGCCCTTAAGAGGAGGGGGTTATGAATCAGGAGTCTACATTAAACCCTAAACCCTATATGTTTATGGTGAAACGAAGGCTGGCCCCTTTTGTAACCAAATATCGAGGGGTACCAAACTGAGACCCTAATTTTGGGAACTACCCGTATCCGCAATATCATCTACTCCGCTTGACATAGAGAGCCGGCGCGTTGCTAGATGATGAATAGACCTAAGACAGAATAATGGAATGTATTATATAGGGAATATATTCCTTGATTCCCTACTAACTACCAGTAAGTCGAGGGCAATGGAAATCAGGAAGCCCCCACTTCACGCATCCGAAAAAGCACATGCAAGTTCCCAAAACACAGGCCTTAAACCCTCGCAACCCCATGTCCGCTTGATTTGTTCCTTGTCTTTTCCATTTGACAGTCCTTTCTTCGGGTACTATTCCTGAACAATCCGTATGTACCCTAGATACCATTGTATGCTAGTAGGTTGCATTTCCATTCTCCAAATTACTCCTATATAACCCAAATATAACGCACCCTAAACCCCTCTATTCCCTCAGCTTCCATTTGATTTTCCATTTTCTTTTCCACTTGCTTCTCCATTATAGGGAGATAATATAGTAACCCTAAACCCTATAGTATACCCCAAAACCCTAAACCCTAAACCTTGCAGCAGCATCAGCTGAGCAGACAGCGATTCGCCTGGATGCCTTGCAGCAGCTTTCTCCATCGCCTTCGCAGGCATCAAAAGTAGGATCCTTATCATGGAGACCTTAAGGGTTTAAGGTTTAGTGTGTTGCTGCCACGCAATGATGGCAGGGAGCCCAGACATGACAAGAAGAAACCAAAAATGCGAGAATGGGGCCTTTGAAAAAAAAGGGGGTGGGGTCCCGCTTTGCGAGCTCCTAAATATGGGCTCCCGTTTTTGGGAACTCCCATCTTCTTGCAGCTAGTGAAGGCCAAAACTGCGGTTACCCAGACCCCCCTAAAGGATCCAAAAAATGGAACCCCCCCAATATGAGCCCATTACTACATTAGGGAAACTAGGTGATTATTAGGGGTTCCATTGTTGGATCCTTTAGGGGGTCTGGGTACGGGCTTAAGGTTTAAAGCCAGAGAGGCGTTTGTCAAGAAATGCGACAACTGTCCTAACACCACCTTGTCAGAGAGCCTATATGAGGCACTGTTTGACAGGTTAGATTATTCTGCGATACCTACTCGTACTCATCCTCTCAATGTTGTTGCCAGTAGAATCTCTAGTATACATGCCGGCCTTGTCCCCAGAAAGGGTCGCCATTTGCGGGATCCCTCACCCAGCCACCCTGCTTCGTGCTAGCAGTGACAGCTGAGGTTCTGAGCCAGGGCGGGCCAAGTTGTGCAGCATGCACACAAAGAGCTATATAGGGGTTATACAAGGGTTATAGGGGTTATATAGGGGTTTTATGGGGATAATGGAAAAGAAAATGGAAACTACTATAACCTAATTTTCACAGGGATAATCACTGTTGGAAAATGCTTGTAGACTTGTACTCGCAGTAGTTGTACAAGTGCTAATGCGATCATACCATGGCTCAACTCACTCAATTGTCCGGCCGAGTTGCCTTCGCATAGAGCTGTGCAACTTCGATGCATTCATGCCGGCTTTGTCCCTGCCCTTCTTATGAGCGCGAATACCTCTCTTTCACAAAACTGAGGACGACTATCTACACATATCCACCCAGCTCAAGCGTAGGGGCTTCTGTCAATGTAGTCAACAACCACGCTTCTACTCCTGTATAGAATAGGTACACATGCAAAGACCCAAGGATACTGTGCATCAATTAACTACTAGGATCACATCCATGAGTTGTGACATGCCCATCAGGGTGGCGTAAGACACATCTCTCTATGTGTGTATATACATATACGTAAGTATATATGCACACATATATCACTTTGTGTATATACATATACACATGTTTCTTGCCACCCTTCATGGTCGAAATGTATCTGTTGGAATGCACCTTGATTGCCCAGGGCGCATAGAAAACAAAACAATAACGGTGTAGGGTTTACGGTCTAGGGTTTAGGGAGCCCATTTCATGTCAGGCTTCGCGGTTTCTTCCGTGCCCCCTTTCTCCACGTAATGTTGCATCCAAGAACTATGTCAGGCTACATGTCCGAGAAACATGCCAGGCTTCATTCAGGAAGCTTGCGAGGCCTCATCCAAAAAGGTGTGCAACCCTTAAACCCTAGCCCCTACACCCAAACCCCTAAAACCTAAACCCTAAACCATATCCCCAACCACCTGACCCCCAAACCCTAAACCCAAGCCCCTCCCCTCTCGCAAACAGCAAGCCTGGAGCCCTCCACACCCGTCCGGGGCGGTGGGCAAAACCTGCAGGCTTCAAGCACTCCACGTGGTTTAGGGTTTCGGTTATTATAGCGATGTTTGTATCCGGGTATATAGGGGTATAATATCGGGCTATACAGGGATCATGGAGAGGAAAATAGAAACTACCATTTAGGGTTGAGGGTTAGGGCTAAAAATCAGCCAGGCCACGCCAGTACTAAGAAACAAGTTGTTTTCAATAATGGCATTGTAAAACGCTGTCACTTTAAAGTAGAAAATGAATCGCATGACAACTACTCAAAACTTGTATACTCTCTGGGTTAGGAAAGTGTGCTGAGAGAAACATCTCAGCACTACGCTACTTGGGCCAATGTGGGTGAAATAAACCCATATCAATGCAAATCATCGCCTCAATAATTCTGACTCTGCAAAACACAAATTGAACGACGGTCCAAGTATTTGCTGATGTTGTCTCATTGCATGTCCAAGCCTTGGCCAGTACAAATGGAGCTCATATTGGAGAAGATGAATCGCTCGCAAGAATGATAGATGCTCTGTGTTGCAGCCGTGTTCGTTTGACATCCGCATACTTTTATTTGTGCCTGCAAGACTTTATCTTTTCTATAGCCCTTAGACACAGCTTGCAGCTACCCCATTCGCCTTGGGTCCTAAGATCAGAGGTTCGCAAATCACGATCACAAGGAGCCCTGAATGGAGGTCGCTTGGCAGCTGGCGCCGCTTTGAGAAGCATCATGGTGTCCATCTTGTTTTTGACAGCTGCGATAAGACCTGGCTAGGGTCAAGCTCTTTGGGATATGGAAGGCAGAGAAACTACAGGAGAGTGAGGGATCCTGAATGCAGATCCTGTTCAAACCGTGACAACGAGCCAAACTCACATCATTGCCACGAGTCCTACCATACCAGATTGCAAACCCACCCCTGGCCCCCGCAGTAAGGCCCAACTCCTGTCAGTCGAAGGTCTTCGAACCCCAAACATGATGATCTAGCGCTCTAACTCTTGTCACTCGCAAGTAATGTTGTTCTGATGATGATGATGATGATGATGATGATCCTGTTCATGTTTCAGCTGCAGTAGGAGCAGGAGTTGCTTTTCTCACTGGCGCTTGCCTGCGCTATCATGGAAAGAGCTGAGATTGACCCCAACCACCTCTGTTGACTCTCAACCCTACTTGGACGGTCAGGGGGGCTAAGTCAGTAGGTTACTAATGGGGATAACTAGGGTTACTATGTGGATTATAGGGGGTAATAACCTACTTATTAAGTCCCCCTGACCATCCAAGTATCCTCAGCCACAAAAACATGGTGCTCTGACTTCTACTAGAATCTGCTGTCGTAGTTTCCATTTTCTTCTCCATAATATACTTTTACCCCATAAAAAAAGGCGTTTCCATTTTCTTTTGCATCATCCCTATATATCCCAATATAATAATAGTTAATAGTTTCCATGTTCTTTCCATTACCCCTATAACCCCAGTACACTATAGTAGTTTCCCTTGTTCGCTTCCATTATCCCTAAAACCTAAACCCATATAACCCTATTATAGTAGTTTCCACTTGGTTTTCCATTATCCCAGGCATGCCCAGGCCTGCTACTCACATCAGCACCCATCCACCGCAACCATGTGCTTCCACTGCCACCCAAACATTAACTTTCTAAGCACCGCACTTGGGCCAAAGACGCAAGGCACACAGGGCTTGAATTCTGGATTGGAATCTATCAAGCTACTACAATCCTATCCACCACCACTACAGCTTGGGGGTGATTGTTGCAATGGTCTTATCACTCTAGGCTGCGGTCATGTGGGGGATGGGGCCGCTACAAATGTGCAGGGCTTCTAAGGTGACCTCAAGAACTCCGTCTCTAGGATTCTAGAGGCAATGTTTTGAAAAGGTTCCATGCCTGCTGTGACCTTGGTAGATCGCACGTACCCTCCGCAAGGATTTCCAAGACCCCAGGGCTCAACAAAAAGTCTCATAGGAGGACGACCCCGATGAGGAGAGCCACCCCCAACCAAAACATCCGAACTTTTGCAGAAACCTGAACACAGGTCTGAACTCACCAGCAAAGCTTTTTTATTGCAGATCCTTGGATCATCTGTATCGCCCAATGGCAAATGCCAGAGCAGCTAAGGCCTAAGTCCTAAAGGCTTCCGCCTGAGACTTCTCAGGAAACCACACATCCTGGAGGACACTACAAACTTGGGCAACCAAAACATCTCACTCGGGTCGGGAGCCATATCTAATATGACCTACGCGATAGCAGCCCGCTTGCAGGATTCCTCTTTTCCATTCGGCAAAGGTGTGCTCATTGAAATTGTGATGTTGTTCGACGGAACTGAGATAGGTAACCCGAATCCTGCAAACGCCGCTTGTTCAAAAGCAGATCTATCAACATCGCGGCGCCTCTTTCTTGATCCTGCCATCAGATCGCCTCAAACATTGCCAACCTTCAACTCTCTAAGCTATCGGGTTTAGGGCTTAGCGTTTAGGGTTAGGGTCTTTTCATAACCCCCAGACACGCTCTCACTTGCAACAATGCGACAAAGACAAGAAGAAGAACCTGCTCTGTTTGGGACTTCACGTCCACTCTGGATCGAGGGGTTGATAACGGCCCCTCAAAGGAAGCCCCCAACCTCGGCCCGTAACAGTCCTTAAATGGATCCCACGAGTTTTCACTGGAAGTTTGGGTCTGGGGGCTCCTTTGGGGGACCATATCAAGCCTATGATGGAGACTCTGTACGATCGAAGTGAAACGAGGGCTTGCTGCTGCTCAATTGCTTCAGGAGTGGAGTCCATCCGTCGGACACACCTGAGCAGTTCTCTCCAAGGTAATGAGAGAAGCCAAAAGGAACTCATTGAAGGCTTGGAACCCATGGTGGCCCCTCGGTTGCAGCCATCCCTATCCCCCAAAAACACCTTTACGACAGCATGAAAGATGCGACTCCAGCCTCCGAAGCTCTAGGCTGATTTACTACTCTCTCCAAAATCCCACCACACTCATGTACAGCCGGAGGTATCCAGGCATCAAGAGAATCTGAAAGCCCCAAGCTCTTCAAACGCCAACCTATAAACGCAACTCCCAAAAAAGGATCTGGAACCTTGCCTGTCAGGTATAAGCAGGGAAGACCTGAACCCAAGACCCTCCAAGCCCATGTCTCCAATTTCCTACATAGGGCTTCCTACACCCCAAAGCCTGCGATCCACACTTCCCAAGAATTGGCCTCAATACTTCGCTCTCTGCTATCAAAACCCCCAAGCTCCCCCCCCCCACCTGCAAGATACCACTGAACCCTAAACCTATATAACCTTGTTAAATAGTTTCCCATTTTATTCTCCACTATCCCAATATTACCCAGCATAACCACCCCAATATGTACCCTATTATAACAGGTACCCAAACCCTTAACCCTAAACCCTCAACCCTCAACCCTAAACCCTCAACCCTGAACCCTCATTCCCTCAGAATGCAGACCCACACCGTGAACAGTGCATCCCAAGCACTGTCGCCCGAGGGCATCCTCAGCTCATAATAGTACTAGAAATGATAATAAAATTTGTAGTAATGATAGTATAAGAGTAATAAGAATACTAACAATAATAGTAGTAATCAAAATAATAGTAAACGTAAAGGTAATACAAGTAATAGGGCTGCCTTCAGGGGATCTTAGAAAGGGTACTCAGCGATGGCACGAGACACAGGACTACTTTGAGGCACTGCCACATCGGAATGCTAGCACTTGCACAGTGTTCCGGATGCTAAGGGCTCTGGGGTGCAGGGATCGGGAGTAGGGCATGAGGTTGAGGACATCAAGCTTCAAGAGGAACCGTTTCTGGGGTGCGGAATTTGCAATCCTGGTGTTCTTGTCAGAAGAAATCTGGATTCTCTTAGCTGTGATGCAGGTCTAGTCACACAAAGGTAGCATCCTCAAGCGTCAGCTGTAACAAAATTTGACAAGCATAAGGACCGTAGTAAGGGCAACATAGAAACTTGATAAGAAAACGTGCAAGACGTCCATTACATGTGGGTAGAGGGGTCGTCTCCCAAAGGCCCTCTACAACACTGTTGTCAGATGCACGGTACTCACCTGGCAAGAAAGTACAGGGTTGCTGTTGAGGAACTTAAACTAAATTACCATCATGGGGAAAACCACAATATATTCACTTTGTATCCATGTTATGGTAGCTTAATGCCTGAATTCCTGAACAGCACACTCTAAACCCTAAACCCTAAACCCAGACTGCCCATTTGAAACATCTTCCTGCGCGTCACAGTTTCGAATGCTCCCCCAGACGAGGCGATCGCTTGCCAGAGGGGCTCGGTCTCTCCTGGGACTATATAGGGCTTATATAGAAATATTACAACCATTATAGGTGTACATGGGCATAATGGAAAAGAAAATAAAAACCACAATGGTATCTTGCTTATCTGTCTCGAGAAGGGTTCAGGGTATATGTACTGGGGTTGGGGAGCGGTGGAGAATCACATGGAAATCAAGTGGAAAAGCAAGTTGAGAAGACACAGATTGTGCTTGAGAGCAATGAGAGTTCAACTTGCCACATATCAATGGGTAGGAAAGCCCCTTTGCAACCTAGCTCTCAATCAAAGTGAACCACACCAGAGAACATCCAGGAATGTTTAACTTCCATACTCGCCAAAACTGGAGTGTGGTAGGAAGGGGGGGAGGTACAGTGTCGGAGGAAAGGTTGGGCGGGGAAGAGGACCAGGGGGACATGCTCGCTCATGTTAGTTCGGGCTCTATGCCCAACCATTAGACTGCCTTCCAGCTAAAAAATCCAGCGCTCATGGTGGGCAACTTTTCAAGAAAGCATTACTCTCTCGCAGCCACATCTTGCATCCTGCAATGCATGGAGTACGTGCCACAACTCACCTGCCAGCATCAGTCTTCAGGGAAGATTGAATGTGTTGGAAGGAGGTATGGGCGGTTCACACCCATCCTGCCACAGCCACCTTGCCTGATGGGTTTACCAGGGCCAATCACCTCTGTGCCGAAGTTTGCATAGGCAAAAAGAAGCAAGGAACATCTGTCGATCACCTCACTGGCCCTGACAACGTCCTTGCGGCCTGGCATTCGGATTTTGGGCGTGTCCGGCTTTCCGCTGAAGAGGCTGTCCACAAGGTGAAAGGACCCTGGGTAGTACTTGGCTTCAAAGGTAGGCATCTGGGAATTCAGAGGCTGCGATAAGCCGAAGTCAGCGAGCACAACGCCGGCTGGGCAACCGTTCTTATCCAAGCCCTTGTAGAACATGTTGTCTGCTTTCAGGTCGCCATGGATGTAGCCAGCACGATGCAAACATGCCATCCCGTCCGTGACTTGCTGGAGGATCGTGTTAGCACACCGCCTCCGCAAATAGGGGTTCGCCTTGTTCCAGCCAAAAATATCTCCGGATGGGATACTTCTTCTCAGTCAGGCCTGTGGCAACGCAAGGGGCAGACTTGGTCAGAGACATGACGTGGGTGCAGTGCTGCCTCATAGCAGACTGAATGACTTTCACCTCCTGCGCACAGTCTTGCTCGCCATAGGCATCGAGACCAAACTTGAAGGCGTAGTAGCCGAGATATCCTTTGGCACCGACCTGACGGGTCCAAGACTAGAGTCGGATCATCATAAACTCAAGAAGCACGAGACGTCAACTCCTATCCCCGTCGCGAATGTTGCTGGCCTCAATGACTTTGCCATTCTGACCCTGCCCCAGCTTCTTTCCTGTCGTCAGCCAGACCACCTCCCCTCTCATGCATTCGAGAGGAGCAGACGGCTCCAATTCCATCATGCTCTCCTGCAAGCTTGCAAGGACGACCCCTCTTAACAACCATGATGATACTCATCAATGTTAAAACTCTCAGTTCGTAAAGACGACAGATACAATGGCATAATGCCCTCCTCATTTCTGCGATTCTGGTCACGGCTGTGGCTGGTGTATCCCTCATGCACGGTTCTGCTAGAATTGTCCACCTGCTTTCTCATTATGTGTTGCTACAAATCTGTGCATGAGAGGAAGCCATTGTGCAATAGAAAAGCTTGTCTTTGGTATCGGTCGTTGCCTGGTCTGGTCTGCGGGGCTTCTGCGGGAGGATTGCATTCTCGTCGTCGGTCAGCCTTTGGTCTCGGACAGCATTAGTCCTGAGAACGCACCAGGCCACGACCACGATTGAGACCCTCATGGGTCTGCACAAATAGTGTGTGTGTGTGTGTGTTAGACAACGGCGTTTGAAGCCTGAACACGGCTGCGGCATGGACACTCTCTCCTGGTGGCAGCCACTGCACTTCTAGAATTCAAGCAATAAAATTGAGCCGCATCTTTGCCTACCTTGACGCTCACTGAACCCAATTTGAAGCTCTAAATCTCTTAGCAAACGCCAGGTCACGTGCTCAGCATGCTCCGTGAGATCGGAGATGAGGGCGGCCAAGGGCCGATGCTCCTCGGAGCAGGTTTACCGAGACACTACCCAAGAGTCAAAAGGTGATCACCACCATGGATTCTGGTTGCCAGCCACACAAGTTTCGACAAGGCTGGTTCCTACACCATTTTCAAGGGAGGGAAACCTAACCCCAAGTCCCCAGGTCCCCAGCGCTGGTTGAAGAGTCCAGGCCCTTCATAAGCCAGCTTCTGGAGTTCTGCTCCGCATAGCCCTCCTGAGAAGGATCTGATGGGTTCGAGACTGGGGGTATTGGGGGGGCCGGGGAATGAAGTGACGTAGCAGGGGACTTTCGACAGTTCACCCTGAAAATCTGAAGCTGCCTTCTGATCGCCTCGATCCCACATCGTGGAGCCCAGGTCCAAGGTACAGAGCAGAGCCCTTCAGTGATGTGTGGAGGATGACTACCGTGATGATCTCCGACTTTGTCAAGGACTCGCTTGGAAAGATTCTTACTGTTCTTGCTAGTGGGATTGCAGTAATAGTCACCACACCACCACACTGCGTACTCTATGAAGCAGGAAATCCTCCAATAGCCACTTCCGGTAGGCAGCTACCGTATCAGGAAGCGAAAGCCTCACAAGAAGCTGAGCTATCCGCTGCAAACCTAGAGTGGTCGTCTGTCCTTACAGATACCTTCATAGAATTTAGGTTAAGGAGAATAGTTCACCAAACCCTAAACCCTGAGAACCCAGACCCGAAGCCCCATGCCGCCTGGAGCCTTGGAGTCTTGAGCTTAAGCCCGCCTGGCCTCCAACGGAGGCGGCCTGCCAGCAGTCAGCGACCGCGCCTCGGCGCAGGCCATTCAAAGCAGATCGCCGGTTGACCATCTTCCCCTTCCCATTAACGCCACCCCCTATATCAAGAGTTCCCCTCATACGTGCTTTTGGCTTGGTACCATGCTTTGGTAGGGGATTGGAATCACGATTCGGATAGTCTTTGGCAAACTCATGAAGTACTGCTTGTTCTCCCCGTTTCTATATGTAGGAGTTTCGAACATCGAGCAGCGAGCCTCCTCCCGAAACTACAGACCATCAAAAAGGTGACCACATTGTGACCACAGACACACCTCCCTGAAACACCCCAAACCGCACAACCCTACACTGGACCACTCGTGTTTTGGGTGGGTGTCCTCCCAATGCTAGGATTGGAGCCCCAAACAGAGTGTGGTCTCCTCTTGGGAAGTTGTACGAACTCAGCCCCCTTGAGGACCAGGAGACATGCAGCGCGAGCTTCTGTTCGTTTGAGCCGGCGCAGCATGGACCCCAATCATTAGCTCATGCAGCTTCATTTTCTGGAACCTTTTGTGGACCTGAAACCCAATGTCGCGAGTTTCGCGAACTTCCCTGTCACCCCGGAGCTTTACTCGCCAAAGAAGATCCTCCCAATTCTCAAGAGAAAAAAATTGCGATAACCTTCAACATGCCCTCTATGGAATCTACAAGCCCTACAGAACCCTAACCCTAAGCCCTGAACGCGGGGTCAGAAAGCTCGGCTTGCTGCTCGCTCCCTCATGCTACTCACGGCGGGGCGGAAGAGCACATGCTCCTTGACCTGCAAGCGGTCTGTGCATGTGGGCTATAGTCTAAACTCCTAGTATCCCCCTTAATAAGCCCTATAGTAGTCCCCTATATAATCCCCTATATAACCCCCTTTAAGGAGTTTAGACTACAGCTCATGCGGGCTGTGAGAGCCATCAACTCTACGAGAATCATTGAGGCAAAGCATGGGGATCGAGTGCTCAGGGATTCTACCATGCTGAGCCCTTCTGGTGTGGCTTGCATGCGCCGCGTGATCTTGGAGCTCTGAGTCTAGCCACAAGACCGTTGATACTAAAAATCCTTCATGACTTCAGTATACTGGACTACCCTAATTCCAAAGGTATGAGGTACTGGGTGTCTTACAGGATTTTGAGTATCTCCAAGTGATGTTTCCGACCAACTTAGCCAGAATGCTGGCTGCCCATACATCAAGGCTCCTCTGGCACTGTTCACACTCAGGATCCTTCTTGCAACAAAATACCACATGGTTTTATGAAGATACCATGGATCCCATGTAATGACTCCAGCCCTTGCCTCGTCACATCAGAGGCAAGATAGCTCACAACAACAACTTGCAACTTGTCCAGAGGAGACTCATGCCCGAACGGCCTTGCTCCCCTGAGTTTCATCCAGAATCTCAGAATTAAGGGATTACAATGATAAATACCTCCCCCAAAGGTACCCCCCAAGATTTAGAACCCTATTTAGTCCTTATTAGCTCCTTAAACCCGGGGGAGGATACCTTTGGGGGGGTACTACTGTAATCCCTTAAATAATGAGGTTGAATCGAAATAGACAGCCCTATAACCTGGCAAACTTCAGAGCCCCTCCTCAAGCTCAACTTTGGGTTTCCCAAAATTGGGGATACGCTTGGGGGGGCCCTATAATCAAGATTCTAGTATGTTGGGGGTCTATATTGGGGTCCCGTAAACCTTACTACCTAAACCCCAAACCCCACACTCTAAACCCTGAACCCTAAACCCTGAACCCTAAACCCTTAACCCTAACCCCTAAACCCTGAACCCTAAACCCTGAAGTACCAAGTCCAGGATCCACGCCCACTCATGGTCGGCGTCGTCTCCACCCGGTTCGAGCAGAGCAGGCTCAGCCTGGCTTGGAATTTGGCTGCAAGTTACATAAGTAGAATAGTGTGTAGACTGTAAGAAGTGGAAACTACTATCGTATATTGGGGTGCTATTGGGATAATGGAGAAAGAAAATGGAAACTACTAAATAGGGTTGAGGTTTGTTTTTGCACACCCATTTTGCGTCTGCACGACACAAAGAGCAGACTGCCAAGGTGAACGTTCGGTCAGATTGGGTTGAGGGTTTAGGATTTAGGGGTTTGGGGGTTTAGGGTTGATATATGATCTGCATGATGACTATATGAAGTTCGGGGGAGCGCTCCATGGCATCAAGGGTATGGGTATAGGGTTCAGAGCATATAGTCCCCCTTTCTTTTTTCATACCCAGAGCATATTCTATCTACTTAAGGGGGGCTATAGGCGTCGGAGTGAAGGGTTCTAGGCCAAGACACCTCTCCAAAATCCAAGAATATAATCTGTAGTCTAAAGTTGTTAAAGGGGCTTGATATAGGGGAAGTACTATAGGGGTCATTGAAGGGGATACTAGGAGTCCAGGCTACGGCTTGTATGACCTAAGGGCCCTCTTCTTGAGTGGTGTCAAGGTTGCTGCAGATACGTTGTGAAGGGTCTCGTGTTTAGCTTTCTTGCGAATCCAACTCGCCCCGCTCCATTGCTGAAACAACCTTTGATGAGACGCGCGGACATCTCCCCAGCATACGGCCTCGTAGTATGCGATGGTCATGTTCACCTGGCAATGAGCCGGACATTGTAGTTTCCATCAATAGGGGAACACTTTGGCTGATCTGCTTCACTATCACGGACGGGATCCTACACATTCACCCCAATAATGGAGAATATGGGTGTTGCAGAGGGATAGATAGGGTTCGGGTTATGTAGAGTTATGAAGGGATATATGACCCTCATAAGGTTTAGGGTTTGGGGGATAATAGCGAATCAAATGGAAAGTGGAAAATGAAAACGAACTTTGTGTACTTACATGGACACGTCACCGCCAAAGGGTGCACATTCACAACGAAGCTGATGCCCCAAACTTTAAGCCCTAAATAATAGATTCCGTTTCATGTTCGGTTTGATTCTCAATCATATTGGTCATACGTCCCCATATAACCCTCAGAATTATGCATATATATATATACATATACATGTATTCCCGTATCCAGTTTCCAGCTTCTCAGGTCCAGGCCAACCGGCACATGGACACCTTGACGGAAAATACAATCAGGTACTCGCCCAGCACCTGAACTCCACTGAGGATGTATTTTAATGAAATTAGGAGGGGGTGCAAATCCTAAACCCTGCGTGTATCCAGCAGCTCGTTCAAACCTCAGTCATGCTGCATCCCTTGACCACCCTCTCTACCCATTTCGCTACCATGATATACAGTACCTTCTCAAAGGGAGCTGGCTTGTTCCTGCGTCTGTCAGTGCTGCTATGCCCTCTGCGATGCTCGTCAAAATTATCCTTGTCTTTGCCCATTTCGGCGAGGATGCCGGCTGTAAAGATGGGCAGAACCATCAGAAGATCTTCTTGTGTCAAAGCACCACAGTTTCTGGCCTTGGTCTGCTGAGCCTGGGACATGGAGGAGGCCGGAGGATTTCCAGGTGTCCATGGCCATGATCCGGTAGAGCAGACCTGCATCAGCGTGGTTGGGATGTTGTAGTGCTCCATGGGCTAAATGAGACTTTATGGCCCTTAAGACCTTGGTAAGGGAACCATCTATGCAACCTTGCAGTTCTGATTGAGGTCCCGGAAGATTCATGGGGCTGCTCAGGTTGCTTCACAAGGATCTCATAGCATAGGGCCCGCTCCTGCAATGCTAGCTGACCTCTGTTCCCCATGCGTGTCCCCTGTGGGGTTTGGACCCTGCGCCTGTCCTCATGTGCAAAGGTTCGCCCGGTATGGAGGGAACTGACTCCGGGCCCAAATCAGGGTGCAATACATTTATCCTTTAAGCTCTGCAAAGGTGGGTCCAAAGTAGCCACATACTTCACGCGGACTGATGCTCCTGAACAGCAGAAGGTCTTTAGCTGACATACCCGGAGCAGCTGCGCCTTGATTTCTTGATTTCCTCTGGATGCGAGGCATCACCAGTTATACACCCACCAAGTTTAAACAGTCTAGAGTCAAGCAGTCACGAGGCGCTCAGCCATGCATCTGTGGAAGATCCCAGCGAACTACACAAGTATTGCCAGGTTTAAATTCTAAGCGTCTGCCCAAACTCCTTGACAAAGGAGATATGTGTGAACAGGAATTTGAACAAGCTGTGACTCCTGAATTTCTGTCCCGTGAGTCGACTAAGAGACATACAATTTTCTGAAATCCTGAACAGGGTGCAGAGGACCTTTAAACCCTAATCCCTAAACCCAAGCCCCCAAACCCTAAACCCTAAATAGTAGTTTCCATGTTCTTTTCCATCATCCCATTATAACCCTTAAAACAGCTCCCCACGCCTATGGCCGAGTTCCAGTTCGAGGCAACGACGAAGAGGCAGCACGTGGTGCCATCCTCTCACCATCTCTGTGCTGGGAGGCTTGAAGTATCAAGCAGCTTAATACTGCAACATATTGTAGTTTTGCAAAATAAGGGGACCCCAACATAGACCCCGAAATACTATAATCCTTGTGATAGGGACCCCAAAAATGGTACCCTGATTTTGGGAAACCCAAACATGTGGACTGCTCGTCCCAGCATCCATTTCGGCTCTGCCTCAGCTATGACCTATGGACATGTGGGGGGGAGGGAGGGTTTAGGGGTTTAGGCTTTAAGCGTTTAGGGGTTTTGGGTTTTAAGGTTTAGGGTTGATGCGGATACTTCATGTCCCTGCTCACAACCCAAAAAATTATGTGGTTGGTAGATTCAGAAGGCTCAGATGCACCTACAAGTCGAGACCTACCCGCCCGCAAACTAACATGGAAACCCAAAGAGGGCCCTATAAAGACTAGTCCCTTAAAAAAGGGGCTATATGGGTTTCCATGTTAGTTTGGGGGAGTGTATTGCTAGAAGATACATGCTGGGCCTTGCAGCGGGATTGAAGTGGATTGAAGCTTCACGGCTACGGCACCATAGGTCAACATTAAGATTGATTATTCATATGAGTCAGTCTAAATTCCTAGGTCCGAGCATTTCCCTTAATAACCCCTATAGTAGTCCCCTATATATTCCCTTAATAATTCCTATAGTAGTCCCCTATATATTCCTTTAATAACCCCTATAGTAGTCCCCTATATATTCCCTTATATATATACATATATATATATATTCCCTTATATAACCCCCCTTAGGAGTTTAGACTGTAGCCCATATTCAGTGGTCTATCAAATAAACCAAAACTGCAAACCCTCTACCAGTCCGCGGCCCCACAGAGGAACAGGGTGGTGTTGACCAGCGCGAGGAGGTCAGCGAAGGGTGGCAGCAGTAAGGCCTGCCAAAGAGGGGTTATAGTCCCCCTTAAGTAGGTAGAATATGGAGTATATTGGGCATCTTATTGTAATATACCCAAGGCCATATTCTATCTACTTAAGGGGGACTACAGGATGTGAGTTTGTTTCTTTTTGAGCGCCAGCTTTAACAGAAATTCTGACTTCAGGCTTTCAGGTTTGGGCTTAGGGCAGCCTAGCGGCACTCTTCTAATGGTAGCAACCTCATCGCAAGACCTTCAAACAGAAGCTCCTACATTTCATCATGCACCACGGCTCCATGCTGCAATGGTGGAGAATGCAGAAGTGCACAACCCTCACAAGAAACGTGAGGTCCCGGCTGCGAAGAAGGCCGAATGACGGGGTTGAAGCCTTCAAGAGAATCCTAAACCCCCTGAACCCCACGGAGGTTTGAATCCTACTGCCAGAGTTCACTAGGCCCAAAATGTACCAACAGGGAACCCCCAAGAAGGGCCGTACACAACAAACTACAGCCCTTTTGATAAGTAGGCTTCACGGGGTCCCAGGTTAGGCTTAGGGCCTAGGGTTAAGGGCTCAGGGTTTAGGTTTAGGAGAAGGGGGTGCCTGACAAGTCCGTTGTCTTTCTTCTTGTATAAGGAAGTGTCTGTGTCATCGTAGCTGCACATTGGTTATGGCTCGAAGCGACAAGGTCAGGATTGTAGGACCTAAGGTATAGGGTTGCTTGGGTTTTGAGGGTTTAGAGGTTTTGGGGTCTGGGGTTTGCGGTTTAAGGTTCAGGGCTTACGGTTAGGGCTGAAGGCTTAGGGTCTAGCAGTGGCACCCGGCCTGAACAGGATCGCAGACTGCGCAATGAAGCCCAATGTAGCAATCAGCAATGTCATCACCAGCATCAGGAGGGTGTACTCCTGGTTTAGGGTTTAGGGATTAAGGTTTAGGGTACTCCTGGTTCAAGTCTCCAATTGCCAAGCCAAGTCTAAGGGGGTACATTCCCACAAACAAGCACGGAGCCCAAGAAAGGGACCGTTAAAGCATTACAGGCCTTGAAAGGGCCACTGCTTGGGAAAAGAGATTGACCTACCTTCAGCTCTGGAGCAAACATATTGTAGCGGAGGGCATCTCAGACTTAGCAAAAATCATTCCTGACCTCAACAAGACGTGCCCTGAACCATATCCCAGCCTGCTTGTACTTCAGAAAACCCAGGATAAATGCCAGGGGCCAAGGGAATCTTGCAGCAGACATCCTCGAGAAGCAGATATCATCTCAAAAACTCCCTTGAGGCTTTAGGGATTAGGGTTACCAGATGAGCCATCATCTAAACTCCTTAGAGGGGGCTATATAGGAGATTTTCTAGGGTTCCTATTATAAGGCTTACTACTAAGGGGGATACCAGGAGTTTAGACTATAACCCCTATAATCCCCTATATAAACCCAGTTTCCATTTCATTTTCCATTTTCTTTTCCATTTGATTCTCCATTATTAAGGGGGATCCTAGGACCCTAAACCCTAAACCCTGGGATACTGGGAGTTTAGACTACAGCTCAGATGGAATGCCGCTTTAGAACTCCCGTTCCTGCGAACCCCGCGGCTTTCGGTGTCTCAGGTATAGGCCGGCCCTGGGCGGGATGTGCCATGATCAACAGCACAGTCATATTATAATTGGGGTTCTATAGGGGTCATATAGGGTAATGGAAAAGAAAATGGAAACTACTACATTATAATAGGGGTTAAAGAGCACGTAGTAACTACTATGGTCATCACGACCAGCACAGTCATGGCCATTACGCAAAACAGGACAATTCTTGGTGATCAGCGTGCTGGAGCTGGGTGGTAGGAAATAATAATCCCTATTATGATGTAGTAGTTTCCATTTTCTTTTCCATTATCCCTATATGACCCCTATATAACCCCTATTATAACGTAGTAGTTTGACTTCCATTCGGATGGCCAGCGGCAGAGAAAAGATGGCATAACTCACATGTCCATGCAAGCCGCTGCGTTAAGTTGGTGGCCCTCTCCGTGACCTACACAACAATGACCAGTATACTGGGGTTATATAGGGATAACGGAAAAGAAATTTGAAACTACTACATTATAATAGTGGTTATATAGGGGATATGGGATCATGGAAAAGAAAATGGAAACTACTACATTATGATAGTGGTTATATAGGGTTTATATAAGGATAATGGAAAAGAAAACGGAAACTACTACATTATAATAATGGTCATATAGAGGTTATACAGGGATAATGGAAAA
>CAJNIZ010030591.1:49353-73905 GCA_905231905.1 Symbiodinium pilosum
ATGGAAAAGAAAATGGAAACCCTGGTTTTCCCTCAGAGCCTTTGTCCTGCTGCAATGTGAAAAAGTCTCAGGGCGCCGCTGGCGCCCAACGCCACCCAAGGCATTAAAGGCCTTGAGTTTCCGCAGGTACCTGGAAAGACGAAAACCCTTGGCTTCACGAAGGCCCTGCTTGCTCTAGGCTTGAACAGGTATACACCCTCCCAACACAAACCCTATTAGAATGTCACAGTTTCCATTTTCTTTTCCATTATCCCTGTAGAACCCCCAATATATGCCCTATTGTAATAGAATAGTTTCCATCTTCTTTTCCATTATCCCTACATAAGCCCCAGTATATACCCTATATAAGAGTAGCTTCCATGTTCTTTTGAGGTGTCAGGCTGGCACCAATTGTAGAAGTGGTTGCCAGGAGCAGCCAGGAAGTAGAGGCCCGCCTGTGGCTTCCAAAATTCTATTATCCCTATATACACCCTATATTATGCCAATATAACCCCGATTATAATGTAGTAGTTTCCATTTTCTTTGCCATTATCCCTATATAACCCCAGTATACTGGTCATTGTTGTGTAGGTTTCAGCTTCGATGTGCCAGGTACGGTTGGGCTGCACAAGGCTTGTAGTGCAGGGTTTAGGGTATAGGGTTTGTAGGGGTTATAACGCGCCATTTTGGGGATCATATACTACAGGGGTTATATAGGGATTATGGAGAAGAAAATGGAATTTAGGGTTTAGCAAGGGTAAAATGTGGAGCTAGCCAAGCAGGAGATGGGTTGCAGCTGGGCGATCTGCAGGCCAAAGCAAGACTGCTTCTCACACAGCACAACTGTTTGTCACAAGGGATCATACGGCTGGTCTCCAACGGACTGAATCAAGAAAGACCGAAAGAGAGCGAGCCTGGCCAAGGCTAAACAAGCTTTCTCTACTGCGCGAAGCACGAAAAGGCCCAAACGAACATTGCCTTCTTGGGAACTGTCCACATGAAAGCGCCAAGCCGCAACCCAAGATCATTCCCAACTCTTAGAGCCGCAACTCTAAGATATTACTATACTACTACTGCGATACAATCATAGTCTTACTATAACACTAATGTAACACTACTATAACACTACTCTGATATCGCTATACTTAAAACTTACTATACTACTGCTACATTACTACTGTTAAGTTCCTATAGTACCACCGAAAGAAGTCTTCTTCCTGCTCTGACCTCCACGCGCTGGACCAGAGTCACGCAGAAGGCGCCGCCCAGCTCACGGAACCTGCAGAATTGGCCCACAGGTTCAGAAAATTAGGGATACCTTTTTGGGAGTCCCTATAACAAGGATTGTAACATATTGGGGTCTAGATTGGGGTCCCAGGAGGTAGCCGGTAGCACTGCCATAAGATAAACATAATGATAACAAGGATAATGATGCAGTAGTCGTGTGGTAATATTTGGCTCTTTCTATAATAGTATTGTGGTCATATTCTTGCAACATTATAAAGGTTCAGAAGTATAACATGACTGATGCGTAGCATCTATCTAAAATGCTCATAGTGCAAGCAGAAAAACGCCGCCTTCTTTAGATTGCTTGCCACTGGAGGCTGTATTCTTCCCCATTGCAGGAAAAGCTCACGAACGACAGAAAGCTAACCTGCTCCTCCTACTCCTAGCCCAACTCCTGCTGCTCCCCTACCACCACGACTACTGCGACTCCTTCTAATGGAAACACTGCTACGATCACTACATATCACTACTACAACGAGCAGCAGGAGCAGCAGAAACCACCACCATCAACCACCGGCAGGACTGCCATCATGAAAGCGCTGTATTGAAGCCGCAGAAGCACTCCAAGCTCTGAACATGGGCAGCAGCCGCTGGCAGCACTGGCAGCGCCCGCTTCGCGGCCGACGTCTTCGGGGAACTTCCTCTGGACCACCTCGGCTTGCAAGAGATAAGAATGGAGGTATCCCTGCTGGAGACTATGCAGATGAAGAGAGTGATAACATGGACACCCTGGAATCATGCTGCATATCATGGTCATACGGGCATACAGAATCTCATCTAAACATGGGTTTCGGATTTGAGTAATCAGAAAACGATACCAGGAAGAGGAGTGATGTGTGTGTTATACATGATGATGGTGACCCAGGGTACTTGCGTCACGATTTGCAAGTATGAGGAACACGCGAGCTCTGCGCATCTCACGGGATGACAGGATGCTCACATAAAATGCACCGGGAACATCGACCATGGATGCTGCGTCTTAGTATGTTTAGTGCTAACACACAAAAGAGTGCTGAGGCTCGGGCTGTCCGCCAAAGTGCCCACCGTGGTCTGAGGCCTCAGTCTTGGTGAGTAAATAGTCTGTCGAACTGATTCCTAGTTGCTGCGTGCACAACCACAACGACTGATGAAAAATTCCAGCTGTTGGCAAAAGCAGCTAGTGAATACCAGGTAAGGTTCTCGGGATAGCTAGTATCAGGAAATTGCTGCCAAGCGGGTTTGATTGTGCAGCCTGAGCTTTAATTGCGTGGAGTAGTTGATCCACTAGACCTTCTGGGGGATCAAGATCCACCAACACTTGAATCCATTGAAAGCTGACTTGAATAGGATTGATCGGCTTCTGAGTTCTAATAACAACAATGTTGTGAGCCCTTTTTTGACTATTCATATTCGGAGAAGAAGTTGAGTACTAGCACGCTAGGAGTGATGACTAGCGGAGACTTATCCCTCAGGCCCCTACAGAATCTGCTTACCTTGGCACATGCTGTTCAAGAATTCGCTTGGAAGTTCCTCCACCCAGGTCCTAAATCCCGGCATGCGCCTCACCCTGCAACTCCAAAGGCTACATGACCTATCTGCTCTTGGGAAGAGCTTTCAACTGTACGGGAGCCAATCACTCTCTACCCTCCCAGTCTGGCTTCAAGCCTCGTATCCCTAAACACCAAACCTCACCACATAGAAACCCTTGGCCCAACCCCGAATTGGTTTCCCAAGTTGGGATGCTTGTGTGGTTAAGTCAGTCCCAGACGAGAGCGGTTCGCTCTCCCCGCTCCAGCCACAGTCACGAAAGGCCACGGTAAGCGCAGGGCCTGGGATTCATGCAGTGTTGTGCAGGCTTAGGGTGCCGGGTGCAGGATTGCTCTCAAAATTGCGGCTCCTTCCTGACGATTCGGCGTACGAAATGGGCCCTCACTTTGGGAAACTGCCCATGTGAGGATTTGTTTCTGGAATCATGGCTCGATGCTTGAGAGTTTCGGGATTCTTGGGTGCAAATCTAGAAGAGGCTGCCTCGAGATGGTGGTTGCGTAATTTTGCTCCTATGGCCCGAGGAGAAGACTCTACTTGGAGGGTCTTATCGGGGACTCTTAGTAAGTAAGCTAATAATCCCTATAACCCATATAGTACCCTAATTATCCCCATTATTAACCTGCTTACTAAGTCCCCCTGACGTCCAAGTACTGTGTTGGCCGTATCTAGGAGAAACACTTGTCTTGAGGAACAAAGGCGACCTTTTTTGTAGTTTAGGGATAGCCGTGGGATTATGTAAGGATCTCAAGTTTAGGATATGGGCTATTCTGAAACCCATACACGCATGTCGGGTAGTGCTGAACATCCAGCGCACAGTAGATTGATGCTCTCACTTGCACGGAAAACTACCCTAAACCCTAAACTTCTGCTTTCATGTGCGGGGCTGTACATTGAGGCTCTGCATACCAACTGCGGAACAGATCAAGGATTTAGGATAAGGATTCAGGATGTGGGTACCTCCAAAAAGATCAATATCTTGAGAAATCGAGCAAGCGAAAAAAATCCGCGGCGGTGTAAAGTTGTAAGGCCCTCGCCCCCGCGCCCACAACTGCGCTGCCTGCGTCAGGTCAGGGTCGAGAAAATTTCGATTGCAGACTGTATCCCTACCGCCACTACCACCAACAGCCCCAAATTTAGGCTTTACTGGATTTAGCTTTTAGGGTTTATGGTTTGGGGTTCAGAGCCTAACAGCCAGCCCAACAAAGTGACACCAAGTAGTTCTGCACGTCTTCGAGGCACAGACTCCCCACTTGGAGGGTCAGGGGGACTTAGTAAGTAGGTTGATAATGTCCATAACCCATATAGTAACCCTTATTATCCCCATTATTTAACCTACTTACTAGGTCCCCCTAACCATCCAAGTATGCTGCCTCAGCATGCTGTCAAAGTCCTGATAGGTGGAGCTTGCCCTCTCGAGCTCGGGCCTCGGCGCCATCAATGCTCTAAGAGGCTCCTTTACAGGGTTTATACGGGGTGTCTTTAAAAAGAAAATGGAAGCTACTACTTAAGGTTTAGGGTTTAAGGATTCTGCTTTATAGAACGTGAGTCTACTGAAGTCCTTACTATCAGAATCCTCCAGACGCCTGGTGTTGAAGCAAGCTATCAACCCAAAGGAGACCTCTCATGGAAATGATCTACGTTCAACAACCCAAACTCCAAACTCTAAACCCTGAGACCTAAACCCTAAAAACCCTAAAACCTAAACGCTAAACGCCAAACCCTAAACTCTGAACCCTAAGCCCTAAAACCCAAACCCAGGCACCAGGCAACTCGGGAACATCTGGCATGGGTGAGGGGCAGAATCCAGGAGAGCTCTGAACGAAGTTCAGGCACTCTGTCGGTGAGACCTGATTTCACTCAAGGAATCTTCAGGCGCTCCTTTACAGGGTTTGGGGTTTAGGGTGTATAGAGGCTTTAGGAATACCACTTTGGGGGTTATGTAGGGGTTATATACGGATAATGGAAAAGAAAATGAAAGCTATTGTTTAGGGTTTATGGTTTCCCAAAATTAGGGGTACCCTTGCGGGATCCCTATATAAGGATGCATTTTGGGGTTTAAATTGGGGTCCCCCTTTTTTGGCAAACTACCATATCAGGGGGACCGACTCCCCCAGAAAAGGCCTACCTAAGGTCCCACATGAGCTTCCTCCCCCACATATGGGTACGCCCTTCACCCCTCTAAATCCTAAAACCTATACCCTAAATCTTAAACCCCGCTAAACCCTAAACCTTGAACCCCTCTGAACCCTAAATCTTCAAACCCTCTAAACCCTAAACCCTGAACCTTTTCTTAGGGCCCCTAGAGCTCCCTGAAGTCTACTGCTTTCGGGGCTTGCAGGGTTTCCGCTATCGGGCCACCTCGGTCTGGTCGAGGGCTGATTGTCTGAATGAATTAGAGGGAGAGAAAATGAAAACTACAATATTATGATAGGGTATATGTTGGGATGATATGTGAGCCGCGCCCTACAATAGTCCCTATATACTCCCCCATATAACCCCTTTTAATTACAGCAGATTATACAGAGAACACTATAGGGCTCCGTTCCTTCATGCCCAAGGCAGTACCAGTAAGTTGTTCAGAATTGCTAGCTGAAGGGTTTGGGGTTCACTAGAGGCTTTGGCGAGGTGGCAATGTACACGTCAGCCGAAAAGACTGATGCTTAGGGTTTAGGGTTTAGGGCTCACCAACCAGCGAACCCTCAGCATGAAGCCTGAAGCAAAGCTTGAACTTCTGGCCAAACAAGTCCTTAATCCTTGATCCTGAACTCCTTGCCAAACTTAACAGCTGGTATAAAGCAGGGATGGCCTACGCTGCCGCACACGATGCCCGAAAGATGTACCACAAGCCCTCGTTTCCAGGATTTGGGCCTGTAAGCCTTGTGTCTTGTACAGCCTAGTACAGCCCTATTTGGGCGCCAGCCTTCACAAAAAATAATTGAGGCAGCGCAGGAAGACATCCGGAGGAAGCTAGAGATTGAAACCGTTCGTAAGCTCTATGTTGATGATGGTGAAAAAGCAGGTCACGGGTACACTGCTCGAATATCACGACAGGTTGCTGGGAATCTCAAGGCACAGGGCTGAGGCTAACTGTTATAAGGTACCCTTTGTCCGGGGTGGTGTGAAGGAACATAAACCAAAACTTACCATAATATGGGCATTTAGCAGGATTTCCTTATCGTAGCATTTAAAAAATTCGTTAACAGCAGCCCAGCTGTTCGAGGACAACAAGGTCTGAGAAGAACACGAGGCATGCTGCTGGGGCCGGCATGACCTGAACACCATGGGAGGTTTATAAGAATTATGGGTTTCTACAATAAGGATTTCTGCTACATTGGGCTACATGAGCTACAGGCAATATTTCCCATGGACATGGGTTCCTTTCTTATTAGGGACTATATCTATGTGCATTGTTCAGGGTTCCTTTTTACGGAGAGTTTTGACAGTAGCTCACATCAAGGTTCCCCGTGCTTCAGGGAAACTCCCATTTGCACCCTAACCCTGAATCCTCAGTTTGCGCCTGCTTGATACAAACGCATGTTTGACTAGGAATCCAGCTCCTTACCAGCGTCCTTATGGTAGAGTAGAGATTCCACCTAGAAGATTAGTAGAAGATTCTGTGCGTACTCAAGGTTGCATGGTTCAGAAGAATGGCCTTAAATGCTTCAACCATTGATCAGGAATCCAGCCCAAGGTCCAGCATGACAAAAAGCTCTGCACAGACTGCAACGTGGATGGCAGCGTGAAATGGAGATCACTGCATAACAACATTGCTCGATTGCACAATTGCACAAGCTTCACTCCAATCTGACAATCTGAATGCTCTAGCAGTTCAGCTAGTACAACGACAACTAGCATCAACGAGGTACTTAGGAACCTTAATAGAATAACTCAAACCGTAAATGCACACGTTGATTATGCTATGCCAATCCCGCCCAAGTCTGCCAACTAGTTTGTTCACTGCGAGTGAAGACTATATGCATGCTGCTTGGAGTCATCCTGACGATAGGACCCAACTGCTGCGAGGAACCCTATTACCGAGGGGTCAGCTGCGCGAAGCTTCGCTCCACTCGTCGGAGCAACAAGTCCTCAACAGCGACTCGTCATGATACCAGCTGATCAGCATTCTTTCTGATGGCTGAACCCAGTAAGATTATATTCCTTGTATAAGATACCGTATCCGAAAGGACTATGCAATCTTACTCTATATTGGCGACTTTAGTATCCCCAAAAAGATACTACTCAGCTATCGGTGAAGAGGCAATGAAGGAATGGGAGATGCGGTTGGAGGAAGCTAGGACTAGTACTGTTGTGCCAGTTTCTTTCTTGCCCCTGCTTAAGATCGACCCCTAGGTCCGCGACATCTGAGATCGCACCTGCGACACTTATGGGAATCTGCTTCCTCAACCCCTCCGAGGCTGAACCCTCAGGGCTTATGCCCTGCAACCCCCCTAAATGGCTATGTGCAAAATGGCATATACGCGTTGACCCCACGCAAGACCGGCAAAGGCTCACATGTTTGGCAATGGTTGATTTGAGCTTCTGGCTGGAGGACGCGGACATGTGGTTGGCTCGCTGTGTGAGTACCTTGAGATTTGCCATGCAGATTTTGTATCCAAACGCTGCTGATTTGGCAGTTGTCACTGCTACTGCATTACTGCAATTGTTAGTAACTGCTACTACCACATCTACTAACCTCTAACTACTAACTACTAGCTGCGACTGGTACTGCTGTTGCTACTACGACTACTGCTACTACTATCACTACTACTAGGCCAATGACAACATAAGAGGAAGTTCATCTCAAAACATGCGTCACAACAGGTCATGACATCGCTGCAGAGCACCAGCGCAAGTCTTCGTCGCATCGTATGCTCCATAGGCCTGGACTCAGGGATGCAACGCTTGCTTAAACTGGCCTTTGGTTAGCTGGGAATGAAGGAATGGAAAAGAAAATGGAAACTACAATTAATAATGGGTTATATGGGGACTACTGTAAGAGTTCATTCCTTCATTCCTAGCTAAACAAGGCCAGTAAAATTTTCTGAAGCCCCAGTCCAAATTTTCAGTCAGTCTGGACGCGAGTCTACAAGATTATACCTGGCTGCTTCCCTAAATAGGGAAGCCCAGTATAAACCTCAAAAACAACAATCCTTTTGACTGGCCCTCCAAAATGGCACCCTAAACCCTAAACCCTAAACCCCCCATTTTGTTTGTTGAGGATGCGGCTGCAGCACAGGCGTCAACATCCCGGATGGTGTCTTCAGCTCGGAGCCGTTCAATCCCGAAATGCTTGTACCTATTTGCTGGGTCAGGGTTTAGGGTTTAGGGTTTAGGGCTTAGGACTTAGGGTTTAGGGTTTAGGGTTAGGGGGACTTATTCAGTAGGTAAATGACGAGGATAAAGAGGGTTCTTACCAATCTTACAGGGATTTGTAGCCTGCTTCCTAAGGGCCCGTCACCCTCCCAGTGCCGCAACAGAGCTCGGCTTGTCAAGCCATTGCATGCTGGACTTGGTACCGGACTGTAAGCTGGGTAGATGTCTTGGGGATATATAGGGGGTATATTGGCTAAAGATATGGGTGGGATAGATGGGGGATATGTTGAGGATATATTGGTATAATGGAAAAGAAAATGGAAACTACAATCCAACTTTCAGGCCGAGGTTTTTGCTTCCACAGCTGCTTCAGATCCCTTTGCACTGAGTGGGCGGACGGTTTGACTCGATCTGTATCGCTGCTTCCACATACATGTCCCAGGAGCTTTGTCTGCCTCAGAACGGGGCATCGAAAATCATAGGGTTTGGTTTAGGGTTAATGAATTCCCCCCCGCTCCTTAAGCTGCATATTCTGCCCAGATATATGATGGCACGATATCGGGAAACTTATTTCTCTTGAGGATTGGGAAATGGGCCTTTTTAGAAGAGGTGATAAGTCCTCATAAGTTATACAAGCCAATGCATGAGAAAGCTCGGGCACCATATCTGTGAACCATTCTGTCAACTATCTTAGGCCACATCCTTCATTCCCGCACGAAACTCAGTGTTCGCTTTGCACTGCAGCTCGTAGCGCTGCACCAAGGCGCACGCCCACCGGCGTGGCATCGGGGCCGGGCCTCCCCAGAAATTCCTATGCAAAATCAAACACCCTCTGGAATCCCAATTTGCCGCCTCCATCTGTTGCCTACTGCTGGCCCTAGCTGGTGCTGGTGCTGGCGCGAGCCTTGCGACTATCCACCTAGAAGTGTATCACAATGCGGCGGCGGCGGCGACAACGGCAACGACGCTGACGATGATGATAAGGACGATCACAAGCCGGACACTTCAAACTGGGTTGCTGTCAAGGAACTTAATTTAAGTTATTATGTTGGGGAAGCCCTATTACTTTCGATATATATATATATACACATAACCATTATGGTAACTAAATCTAAGTTCCCAGTGCTGCCGTCAAGGGCCTGGCCTCCTTCTTCCAGCTTTGTGGCTCGTCTTTGGAACCAAGGATTCAAAGAGGACGGCATGGCACCTCATCGCAACTGCCCACATACCTTAGGAGGACCCCCCACCCTGTAATAGTAGTATAATAGGAATACTAATATAATCCCTATTATCCCTTATAGTCACTATTACTGGGTGGGGGGTCCACCTAACACATACCGTTTTCGGATAAGCAAGTCCAGTTATGGGACTCCAGATCTTCTCCTTGCTGTTTTGTGTTCCCAGCTATCCCTGGAGCTATAGTCCCCCTTAAGTAGATAGAATATGGCTTTGGGTATATTCATAATAAGATCCCCATATACCCCATATTCTATCTTCTTAAGGGGGGCTATATGGCATCTAGAATTCAGTCCATCCTTCATTTGATCCTTCATTTCATTGCAACTACTGTTGGAAGTGCTAGGAGGTCCTCTTGGCTGACTGGGGCCGCCCACTCGATGTCCGTCTGGAGCAGCACCCTGGAGGACACCTGGGCACACTCAAACTCCAGGCAGATTCTGCAACCCGACTTCAACACCTCACGTCTTCATCACAAAGTGCCTCCATGGCCCAAGGCCAGGCACCGAATCATTACAACGCTACCACGAACACCCGCAGGATTGCTAGGGCGACGGCGCGCTGCATCGATTTAAAGAGAGGTCTGAGGTCCTGCCAACCCCCAAGAGCATGGCTGCGCACGTCGAGGTCTACCTGACCCCACTGCTAGCACGAGCCCCAAACAGAAAGCTGAAAAAGCATATATTCTGCCCCCGAGGTTGACTGTGCCAGGTCCTATGCCCAAGATGTAAAGAGAAATGGGAGGGTAGACATTTGATCGAAACCCGTCTGTGATCCTACGATTGTCCAGCTAGTATGTAAAGCTGGGACAAAACATCGCATCTCAATAACTCCAGCCCGTGACGCCCATTAGATGCATACTCTCACTATTACTGACATCGTCATTATCAGAATGCCGGTGCTTTATGAAATCCTATGAATGCAACGGACACTACAAGTACCAGTATGCTTGTTGCCGGCTTTGCGAAATCACTGCAACGTCCGAAGGAGAATTTGGGATGCAGAGGGCAAGGTTCTATAGTAGCTTAGAGAACAACTCACGCTACGAAGCACCCAATACCGTACCATGCAGGCTTTCAGAACCTAACGACTGGGGCCATGATCTCAAGCTTAACAGCATACAGACTGCATGCATGACTTGAAAAATCTCTCTCTAAAGCATGCCTGCTTGGGGAGTCTGGACTACCCACCACAGAGATACAGAGTAGTTTCCATGTAGCTTTCAAATTCTCATCCAGTTGATTTTCCATTTTGGGGGGTATACGCCCAAAAAGTAACCCCTATATCTCCAAGCCTCACTATGATAGCGAATGCGTAGCTCCTCCTCTGTGGGATTCGGCGGCAGAAGGCGCGCCAGGAGGTTGAAAGGCAGAAGCACCTGACAGCTGGCCACTGCCAGGAATACTCCTCGTTATGATGGTGATGATGGTGATGATGCTCTGCGCAGAGACTGTGGACTGCCGGGATTGTCCTTCAGCAAAAATACGAAGTCATGACAAGGCCTCAGCTCAACTGACTAGCAACTGGACATGGCCCGATTGGCTCCAGTAAAAGAGGTGAGGCTCAACTGCCTATTCTAAGCTGACGCGCTGATTGCAACATAGAAACTTCACCATTCTCAACCCTGACCTGGTTTGAAAGCAACGCCGTACAACCACTTTGCTGATCGCATTCTACACTCCTCCCCCTCAGTCTAAGAAACTCCCAAAACGTGGCACAAAATGTCATGGAGTTTAGGGTTCAAGGTTTATACTGTAGAGGGTTGAAGATTTCGGGGGTTTACGGTCAAGGTATAGTCCCCCTAAAGTAGAAAGAATATTGCTTTGGATGTATAATGATGAGATCCCCATATACCCCATATTCTATCTACTTAAGGGGGATAATAAGCCCAACATATACCCTATTATACTATAATCGTTTCCCTTTTCTTTTTCATTATCCCTCTAAAACCCCAATAATATACCCCATATCCCATCCCCTTAAGGAGGACGCAGCCATGAGACCTGGTGCCAGATCCGACGGCCCAGGTACTGGCCCACGGACTGCACGAAGGGATCCGCATAGTCTAGGTGGTACCTTAGCAACCCAAACCTTAAGGGGGGGTTTAAGGTTTAGGGTCTAGGGCCCCAGTACAAAAATGGATCAAAATAGTATATAATTTGAACCCATATTAGGTTTAGGGTTCAGGGTTCTATAGTTGGGACCCAGATGGGTTCCTGCATAGGTACTTATTGGGCAAAAGATCCAGCTTTTGGGAACTTGCACCATTAGGGAAAAGGTCCGAACGGTGCACATGCCAAACACTGCGAGTTGTGAATGATGTGCCATCCGTGCTTATGAGTAACAGATTACACCCCTAAACCCTAAACCCAAACCCTAAACCCTTCAAATGCCTCCCGCAGGATTCAGGGTTTTGGGCTCGACACTTCAGGGATTTTACCTGGGATTCTGCCTGACAACCATGTTGAAAAGACTCTGCTACCCCGAAAGGTACTTTCCATGAATTGGGGTACTCCAACACAGACCCTCAAATACTATAATCCTTAAATATGGGGACCCCCAAAATCGTACCCCTAGTTTTGGGAAACCCCCCCCCATATACCTCTGTCATCTCAGTTGCCTTGTTCTTTTCCTTCTGATTTTCCATTACTTAGAAATCCCTAATTTCGGCAAATTCCCAAACTTGGAGAGCACATCAGTGTCAGGCCAAACCCTAAATGCTAAACCACAAACCCTAAATCCTAAGCCTATGGGCCTGGGCCAGAGCACCATCCTGCAGCCATGCGCAAGACCAAGACAAGACCCAAGCCCTCACAAAAAATGAATACCAAACCCCCAAACTCCTACCTTACGGGTTGTTAGTAAGGAATTCGGGAATATCATGTATATCTGTAATGCTGAAAAAATATATTCCCTTATCCCCCTCTACGTCCCATCCCTCCATCATGAAGGTCTCGAAACGGACCTTGTTTTTGAAACCGGGCTTCAGGCGGAGCAGTGTACTCCCCGTCACCCGCGGCCGCGATGACCATGGGCAGGGTAGGTTTGATGGCCCAGTCCTCCGGGATCTCTTATTGAATGAAGGCACTTGTTTGTCATCCCTATGATCATCCCCTCTGTGTGACACGTCAACTTGGATGACAGGATCTCTGATGTTCATGTTTACCCCACAAGAATTGAGAGGTTACTTAGGTCATCGGAGTGCCGAGCATTTAGGGGGCTGCTGGCCTGTGCAGTCTTGACCCAGAAATCGAAAAATCGGGTTCATTTTCAATGTCTGCAGCTTCCTCCAGCAAGGTCAACCGAAAGCCAGAAACGAAACAAACTCGGGTGCTCGTATGAAGGCAACAAGAGGGCTCCGCAACTTTTGTCTCACAAAATGAGCTTTAGTCAAAACTCCTAGTATCCCCCTTAATAAGGCCTATAGTAGTCCCCTATAGAATCCCTTGTATAACCCCCTTTAAGGAATTTAGACTCCAGCTCAAATCAGGAGCTTCTTCCACAAGTTCATGGTGAGTTACTCGTATACCCAGTGTTACCATATCTGAGTCAGTCCTCAAGTTGCAGACTACGGATCCTAGACTAGGGATTCTTACTGGCGTTCATAGGGAATAAGGGAATATACTATATAGGGGTTATTATATAAGGATCACATAAGGATCCTCCCCCCTTAATCTTTACTAGCCACCAGTAAGGATTTGAAGGATTTGAAAACCACAAAAGCCCAATCGTGCAGATTGCATTCTGCCGGCATCAAGTGCCCCTGCTAAACATGGCGCTGGGGCAAGTCTCTGCATGTGTCCAGCCAGAGCATCACTGCGCCATCAATTCATTTTCGTAGACTGCCAAGAAATGTGTCTCTCGTCCCGGGTTCATTCATTCGTATTCACACCAACCCGGCATAATTTGGTCCCTATCTGTTTCTCTGCAGCCATCCATGCATTCAATCATCCATACCCTTTTCCTTCATCCAGAAATTGGACTGCTGGTCACAGATTCAACCCATTAGTGAAGTCACTCATGCATGATTACACCCAGTACCTTTACAAGACCGCGAATTCAATTTTACTTTGCATGATGCGATTCTTTCATGGATGGTTTGATTGGTTCTTTGCACATTCATCCGCTTGACCGGCACTTTGCTCCCTTTCACTTTCTAATCAATGGTTCACTGGCTTGACTTAGTGTGTTAGGAGTGGAACACAATGGTATCTTTCCCTGGAAAATAGCCTCTTGCTGCTTCTTTTGATTTCATATGTCCAGGAGCACAGTCTAAGCTGGTTCTACGACGGACTTCTGGAACGCAGGGAAAATTCAACACAACAAAGTTCGGAGCCTGGCAATTGAAGCATCAGTCAAGAAAAAGATGCAAGGAGCTGCAAAGGGCAGTCAGTTGCAAGTGCTTTTGACTGTCCTATTTTGGCTAGTGGGTGGTGGCTTGACTCCTACCATGGAAACAGACACTGAAGGGTCCATGCAAGCAGAACCTGAGGAAAAACGTGAGAGCCAAAAGCATCTTGAATGGGAAGAAACGCACCGAAAGCAAGTTTCTGCCCGTTCTTTTGCCTACAATGTCGCGCCTGCTTGACTTGTGCGCTATCAAATTAAAGCCCCCCGTATGAAGATTGTTCTGAATTCCGAATGATGGCCCCTTTGGGGTCACCATTTTAATATCTTCCTCATGAAGCAGGGTACCCCGAGCAGGCCCATAATTCAGAACAACCGCCATATGGAAGCCGGCTGTCAAAGTTGGTCCTCCAGCGTCTTGGAGTAATCCAAAACGTCCACATACGCCAGCGTCATCTCGCGGTCGGTACCTTAGCTTGTCGCTCCTACTTCTCTTCAACACAAATGAGGGCTAGCCTGAAGTCTCAGCGCAGGCAGGTCAGAATTCCTGAGCCCAAACCCCAAGCTGCAAACTTTACAGCCTGTAAAGACTAATTATCGTGCCTGCGTAGTAGGCTTGCAAGTTGGCATCACACTTTACCCTAAGAGATTGCTGGCGGGGCCCACGCGCCAACCATCCTTTTTCTCTCCGTACAGTTCCTCAGCCTGGAAGCCCAGAGTCCTACACAAGGGCCCCAAACCCTAATAAACCCTAACTTCCCTAAACCCTAGACTCCCGAAACCCTAAGCTCCCCCCTTAACCCTAAACTCCCCAAACCCTAAACCGCAAGGCCCCTGCCAAACTTCAAGGCGAACCTGCTGGGGTTCGGGATGCCTCGGCTCATGATACTGGGTTGCTGTTACTATAATATAGGGTTGTTGATTTAGGGTTTGGTTTAGGGTTGAGGGTCTAGGGTTTGGGGTTTAGGTTACCGCAATATGGGTTTAAAGTAAACAATGGGGTCTCCTTTCAGTAGCTGAAGTTCCTTAACAGCAACTCAGGATAAGGGAGGCTACAGATCACAGGAATGGAGGGTTGAAAAACTGTAGTGCAAGACGACCCAGAGGACCAACTTATGCAGAAGACACTTCTCTGTGGCAAGGCTTAGACTGTTTGGACATTCGTTGCCGACATGCCAGTTGACTCCAAGCCCTTGTTGACTAGCATGACTTTAGTGCATTGATGCTTGTGTTCATGTTACCCAGCCAGCGTAATCATCTACCAACTTGGACCACTCATCAGAAAAGACCCAGCCATGCCAGCAGCAAGAAGAGTTCCAGCAGCGGCAAGGAAGAGCTGCAGCATGAGCAAGCAGCCACGCGATTGGGGCAGCCACTGCCACAACAAACATCAACAGCAGCAGCAGCAGCAGCAGCAGCAGTAGCAGCAGCAGCAGCAGCAGCAGCAGCAGCAGCAGCACCACCACCACCACCACCACCACCACCAGCAACGTTGCCATCAGCATCATCATTGTCCCTTCATCATCATCATCATCATCATCATCCTCATCATCATCATCACTACCACCATCATCATCACCGTCATCGTCATCGTCATCATCATCATCATCATCATCATCCTCATCATCATCATCATCATCATCATCGCCGTCATCACCATCACCACCATCACCACCATCAGCACTATCATCACCATCAGCACCATCAGCTGCACCATCATCATCATCACCATCATCGTCATCATCATCATCATTCATCATCATCACCGTCATCACCATCATCACCATTAGTCTGAGCTGCAACAAGTTGGCGACTAATCAAAACCATGTGCCCCCGCTAACGTCCCTATGCTGTCTGATCCAGAGAGTCTGGATCGTACACTTGATCCGGAAGGTCTGGATCGATTTGTTAGCACGGCATAGTCTTCTATACGATGGTATGGAACCGAAAGGTCTGGAAGGAAATTCAGGGACTTGTTCTGAACCTCAGAATCGGGGTCTGGATCGGGATGTACGTTTCTCATTGTTCCGGACCAGTCATATTGAGCGATAGCCCACGTCAGTCGTAACCACCATCAGAAGATCTACAGTACTACAGTATGCTAGAAGAATGCATACGTCAAACAACAGAGAACACCTGGCTAAGGTCGCCACTCAGCGACCAAAGACTCTCATTGGCTCCGGAGGCTTCGCCTGCAGATGATGACTTCACATGAGTAGTGTGTTCTGCTTGTGAAGCCAAGAAAAAGGAAAATGGTTTGCACAGAACCCTATGACCAAAAGGAGAAGAGAATCGTACTCTATATTGGAGTCTAGAGAAAGGCAGATGAGCTGGCTGATAAAGAACTGAGAGCTAACAAGCTCTTCAAGGTTCTACGGTCCCCTTACCTTTTTCAAAAGCTTGGCCATGGCTACTAGGGTGTATGTAAGGATAATCGAAAAGAAAATGGAATCTACTGTTGAGGGTTTAGGGTTTAGGGGTCTAAACTCCTTAAAGGCTGTCATTCCCTGATAGCTTACTCTTGATCTCGGTCGGGAAGAGGATTGCATGCGTTTCCGGCAGACCCCTGAAATCAGGGTCAGGACCTTATCTAGGGACCATACATAGCCTGGGGACCCTAAACCCTAAACCCTAAATAGTAGTTTCCATTTTCTTTCCAGTATCCCTATATAACCCTTATATACAATAGTAGTTTCCGTTATCCCAATATACTATAGGAAACTTCTTTTGCCAGTCATTGGGTGACCTGGTTAAGGTAGAAATCTGCAAGCAAAGGCTTGTCAAGCTTTGCAGGTGATTGGAGCCTCTCCAAATCAGAGGCCCCGTTAGGCCCGGAAACAAAACACAGGGACCATGATGTACAAAATCCATTGCTATTCCCGCCCTGTAGGATGTAGGATCATTATGAATCCCGGTTTGCCCCTCACACGGCCTGAAAATCGAAATCTAGATTTCAGAAACCATTCTGCCGAGGCCAGGCACTTAGCGACCACACATAGGCTGCCACATCTGCAGCTCTGGAAAATCGAAGGTGCCACCTGAAGTACCTCCCCGTGTGCCCAATTGAGAAAGATACTCTAGGACACTTTAGGCTCTAGACGCACGATCTCGTCCGCCCAAGAGCTCTTGATCTGTAGGCAGCTGAGGGATGCAGCGCGCCGGCTACGTAGCTGAGTGTAAGAAAACCAACAAAGAACCCATGACTTTGAGATGCCCGAAGTTAGGGTTTAGGGTTAAGGGTTTAGGGTTTAGGGTTCAGGGAGTTCTACAGGGATGCACCCACCTGCCTTGCTACCTGGTATCAAATTAGCCTGAAGTTGAATCCAAATGAGTAGCCTTTTTTTGGTGGTTGAACCCAGTAAGATTATATTCCTTACATAATACACTATACCCCAAAAGGAGGATAGAATCTTACTGTATAATGGGTACCATAGTATCCCCAAATAAAGTACTACTCAGATGCAATCAAATCCGCATCCAGACTCCAACGCCAGCTCCCTTGCATCTGCCTGAAATGTCACTATCCAATTCCAATTTTGTATCCCCAAACCCCGAAACCCTTGACCCAAAATCAGCTGGCATTGTAAACATGCTCATCTTGGGATTTTTGTGGTTCTTCCATATTGTCCCTGTAGAACCCCCAAGCCCAAAGACAGATGATAGGTAGGGTGCCTACACCCAAACCCCCAACATAAAGTTGACCACCATTCCTTCACCCAGAAGCCAGCCCTTTCGAAGTCTTTCACCGCCCGACCCCACAAAAGCTACATCTAATTCTGTCTGGACAACTCCTAGTCTGTTCGGCTTACGCTTCTTCTATCACGGCATCTGTCACCGTGCTTCTGCGGATCTTTCGCAACCACAGAAGACCTCAATTTTGCCTAATGCATGTTCACGCACTATCTGAATTGCAGATGAAGGTCTTAGGACTGGGTAGGGGCACAAGTTCCCTTAATAGCTACTATGAGTCACAAGATAACCCCATGTAGCCCCAGTTTTCCATTTGGCTTTTTGAAAGGTGTATCATGACCCCTGCATTGTGCATGCTCCCCCTATCATCCTTCTATCATCCCATACAATACATAGCACCTAAATGTCCTTTGAGGTGTGCCGAAACCTTGTGATGAGCAGAGGGCACTCGGCAACAGGAAGGTAGAGCCAACGGAGGACGCCCTCAGCCATCAGCTGGGACCGCATCCTTACAGATAAGAGGCTTTTGGGTTTGGATTTTTTGGTGGTGTAGTGTGTAGGACTCAGGGTTACAGAGGTTTTTGGGTTTGGCGTTAAGGGCTACAGAGGTGTTTGGTAGCCCCAGCCCCCAAAGTTAGCACTCTATGGTTTATGATAGTCGTAAGGTCCTGAGGAAGTTTGAACACGTTGGGTCCCCGCATGTCCCGACTTTGAAATTCTTCTGTAGAAACTTTCGGGAAGTTCCCATTTTGAGGCATTCTAGGATTCCTCATATTTGGAAGCTGTAACTTGAGAAGGATATCTCAAGGCCTCCTGCCAGACCATTCAATGCATCAAGCTCTGTGATTCCAACACACACTCAGGTATCGCACTTCAGGGTGGATGTCACCGTTCGGAATTGGAATCGGTCTTGTATCTTTACGTTCGTCATTTGGACAAACTATCCATGCCGCAACATGCACTGCGTTTCCTCCAGAGTATGAGTTATGAGACCTGTGTAGCCAGTCTAGCACCTTTGACCTGACGGCTTGCAGGGTCAGTGAGCATCGCACCTCTCGCAACACCGGCAGTTCACCTGCAGTGCGAAGTCTGCCCATCCTCAGCCGCAGGGCCACGCAGGCCGCTGTTCACAGAGCATCGGGCTTTGGCAGATGTAAACAAAAGCGCGTTGCTCTAGAGTGTATGTCATGTGAGGGCCTTTGCCCCGCAGCAATTGAGCCGAAACAAAAATCTGAAGTCGTCACTCTTAGACTCCCAGGCATGTTGCCTTCAGAAACTTGGGAGCCCAGCGATTTTCGTCCACGAGGCCACGCAGCTCCTCTCCGGCCAGCACAATCCAAGTAGGCTTCTGATCACCGCAGAAGCCAAGGCATCCAAGGCATGAAACTGTTAGAGTCCCCCTTAAGTAGGTAGAATATGGGGTATATGGGGATCTTATTATCAAATACCCAAAGCCATATTCTATCTACTTAAGGGGGACTATAAGCATAGGAGAGCAAAGGTAGGATATGATAAGCATATACACTGGCATCACCCTGTTGACTGTGGCTACATACTGAAAGCACACTTGATGCTCTGCAGGAGGTCGTCTCTATGCAGTGGATGTCTTGGATGGCAGTCCGCTCTTGGGGTGGTTGCGCATAGTAACCACTATGCCCGTCAGACAAGCCTTGCCAAGTCTCAGTGTTCAGAAGCTTCAATTGCATTCTACAGAAACTGTAACACACTTAGGGTACGGTTTAAACATTGGTTATGTAGGCCTCTGCTGATCTCTTGAATTTAGGTGCCAAGGCATTTGGCATGATGTTGATAAAATACTGGTGACTAAGATATTTGCATGACGGGAGCAACTCAATGCTGTCTCTGGAATATCTGTGAGGATTCGCTATTTGGAGCAAAGGCGCCAAGGCATTCTCTGCATGAAACGCAACAATGGAAACCCCGCATCCCCATATGATCTTCATGATATCCCCTGCACACACACTGTGATAACCTTGCAACAACTTTCCACAGCACTCTCTACCCCTTGTGTAGCCCACAGATAGTGGTACATTTTGACCGGAGTATTGAGAAACCATACGAGAACTACGACTATTGTGTGTAGTGAGTACTAGTGGGTAGGGGGTATCACCTAGCCCCAGCTGTCAGTCCCGAACCCTAGACCCTGAGCCCCCAAACCCTGAACCCCAAAACCCTAAACCCTAAGTCCTAAACCCTAAACCCTCAGCCCTAAACCCTTAGCTCTAAACCCTGAGCCCTAAACCCTAAACTTTGATCCCAGGGTCTCCTCGGGAGGCTGAGGCGAGAGGCGCCAGGGATCCCTCGGGGAGTTCTCACCCTGGAGGTAGATGCGCTGGTTGTGATGGGGCCTCAGGGGTTTAGGGGCTTTGGGTTTAGGGTTTTGAGGCGCAGGTTCAGGGGAATAATCATCAACTTTGAAGGAAGCCGTCCAACACCAAGGACAGAGTGCGGTGTCCCCGGTATTTAAATGGCAGGTGGAGGGGGAGCGGAACAGAAGAAGGGGATGTTACCATCACAGCGTTTGTAACCACAGACAGGATGACTAAAGGCCACAACCTCTAAAAATGCAATAACAAGATCAAGGACCACGGCTTAGGCATGAAGAAATGACTTCATGTGCAGGTTGATACCAAGAAAATGGTCTGAACACAAGGCCGAGAAAGTCGGGAGACATGCCAGGGTCTCAGCGCCACACAGATCTCCGACATTCAGTAGGTGTGCCTCACGGGATGGATGCTGTAATGTAGTCGTCCGTTTTCACCAGCAACAGCATGCACTGCATGCACTATGATTAAGAATTAGCTTATAGTTAAAGTGCTGGGGTAGGCACGGCCTGCCATCACGTGCTTACACAGTGGGCGTTGCAGCGATTCGGGTGAGATCTTGCCTTCACGTATGCCTTTCAAAAATGCCTTTAGAATGTTCTCCGCTCAGCATCCCCCAGCAGACGAGGAGTATGGCTTGCCTCCTTCAAGTCCGAGCCCCGGCGGTTGCGGTGGCGAATCTTTCGCCAAATGCTCGCAACCTCTCCGCTCCATGCAGGAAATTGCTATCATGCACTGCTGCTGCACAGAAACGCTTGAATCTGAGCCACAAGCATAGCCGAGGAACCATCTCCTTAGTTGCGAGAAGGCCATACCGGCAACGAGTGGAGTTTGCATTGCGTGGATTGCATGGGATTCTGGGTTACGCACGGGCGAGATTCGCCCACAGTCCGGCTTCGGAGGCTATTCACGGCGGCCATTGTCTGAGAAACTGTGCCATCGGTGTCGCCGATGTCAAGGTCTGCAAGCGGATGCCTGCAGCATGGGTGAGCTGTTTGCATCTAAAATGCTCAATGCAAGCAGACTTGATCGCGGATAGTCGCAGACGCTCCTTCCCAACAGCCTGTGCAAACCTTGTGCTTGAACAGATTCCTAGGTTCTAGTTCCTCCAGGGCCTGCCCCGCAAAGACTCGAAGAGAAGCATTGCCTCATCGTTCATTCCTCAGGTGATCAGGCAGTTTTTCGGATTTGGGCGCCCAAACGATGCACACTGTAAGGAGAAACATCAGGATTTTTGGAGACACATGCGGGTTTCTCAAAATGGGGTGGTAGCCGGTCAGGCACTTGAAAATGCTTCAGCTCCGGACCGACAAACTGGCGGCCAGTGTGACGCTGCTTCTGCAGCCACCTGGGTCACCAAAACTTGCCAACAGCACCAAGGGAAAGAGATCGCCATTTTCTGTGTTAGGCACAGCTTGTTGTAAAAAAAGGCAGAATGTGGATGATGGTGGCTACGCATCGTCATCCACTTTCATAGACTACCCACCTTGTGATCTAGCGATGGCTACAAGATTTCAGAACGCAACTTTCTGAAGATCCGAGGCACTGCAAGCGCCGGCGCGTCTGGACCCTCTTGGCGGAGACCAGGAGGCCAAAAAGCACAGCCGTCAGAAGGATCAGGACTGCCACCCCCCAGACCTCATCTCATCAATTATGGTGCTTCTGCTGGTAAGGCCAAGCAAGATCCTGCTCCTTGTATCTGACCTGTATCTGAAGCTTTGGCTTGGATACCGGGTATTTGCATTTGTGGGTTTGGAGGGAAGTAAGATACAGTCGATAACAAAAAACTTCACTGAAAAGACGCATCTACTTGGTTGCTCAGATGGGTTGAAGGTTGGAGCTCTTCGGTCGTGGGCTTCATTTGTTGGAATGGAAGCTGAGGCCAGAGGCTGTGGGGCCTGCAGTTAGTAGAATGAATTTGAAAGGCTGAACAGAGTTCTCTTACAGTCCCTTGGGATCGGTTTAGGGCCTCAGGGCTCTTTAGTCAAGGGCTTCAGCTGTTGGAACAGAGGAATGAAACAAAATCCACCATCAAAAACTACCCAGCTCTGTCTGACTCAATAGAAACGAACAGAGTATGCATCTAAAATGACTTTGAAACCGTCGATGCAACTGAGCAAATGCCCGCCAGAGCCCTCTTCATGCTGCGTGCTGAGTTCCGCACTCCTCCAAAGAAAGCAAAGTAATAGCTCCAAGGATCATCACCTTGGCCAGCGGACTGCAATCTCGGGGGACTGAATAAGACGCATAATAGTAACAACAATAATGAAAATATGTTATCAGTTTAACAAGCTGACATGTCGTATGTGTGTCAGGGCTTGATATCAGAAACCGTGATGATGTACAAAGCATACTTTGCACAGTAACAGCAAGTTACGCGTTTACACTGCTTCCGGCGCTGAACACATCCTACAGTGCTGAGATCTTTCCATTTGACAGTTTTGTAATACCCGGAACATAACCATTCTCACTGCTCCATTCTCTTGCGGGAAATGCCAAATCAAAGCCCTGATCGTGCGGAACGGAAGCCCTGAGCACTAACCCATCTTCCAAAATCTTGTGGGCAAGACCCTCGGCTTCCAAACTGAGGCGCTGGCAATCTGGGTTCACCTCTACTGGCGGAAAGCCCGAAGGGCAGGCGTAGGGGCAGGATTCCTGAGATCAGATACTTTCACGGAAGATCTAGAGCATCATATGAGCTCCACCTCGTTGCTCATTACTTTGGCTAGCCTAGAACTTGGCTCCATATGTTGTTCTATCACAGCAGGGTACCTCTATGCCTTATTCTGGGACTTCATGAAGTATCATCTTCATGAGCTTACATTGTGTACCACCGCCATGACTCACCACGCGAAACAGGCGAGGCACATTGAGCCAGCCCGTGGCGGTGTAGTAGCCCTGGGTCGGCTTGTTCTTGCAGGGGAGGCACATGCGAAACCTGCAGCAGCACAGCCTTCGCAGTGCATTGCCATACCTGACTTTGAACTTCCACACTAGCTGCACAACACGGCGTCGCTTCTCAGAAGAAGGGAAGCCGTTACCAATAGCGAATCCCAAATTCTCAGAGCCCTTCCTCATCTGGGCTGCCGTTAAGGAACTTAAGTCAAGTTACATACTATACTGGGGGAAACCATATTAAGATATTAAGTTCCTATATCTACCCATTATGGTAACTTAATTTAAATTCCTTAACAGCAACCCAGTCATTTGCTACTGAGCACCCAGGAAACTAAGTGCGAAGCAAAGCCGTGAGGTTCTCCGGGCCCTGTGGCCTTGAAGGCATCGTGTACATAGCTAACTTCTACACAGAGCTGCGGATCTGGCAGCATATGATCCATGGTCTCAACTCCTTCAAGGGGTATAAAGGATTATATAGGGGACTGCTAGAGGGGTTATCAAGGGGGATACTAGGGGTTTGAACTATAGCTCATATAAAGACAAACAACCCTTTTCTGATATTGAAACACTCCTGATCACTCCTGGAAGCTACTTTGCAGAGTGTGACATGCGTCTGGATTTAGCCATGCCGCGACTTGATTCGAAAAAATGCAAGAACTGATGGAAGAGAGGTCGCCGGTTGTTCATGCTAAGCCCTAAACGGTAGCTTCTACGTTCTTTTCCATTCTCCCTGTATAACCCAATAATACCTGTCTAGCCCCTATAAATCCAAAATCCTACATGGTAGCTTCCATTTTCTTTCCCACTCTCCCTATATAACCCCTACATACCCCCAAGAATGGTACCCCTGAAGCCCCTATAAGCCCTAAACTTGAAAACCCTATAATACCCCGCCAGGTCCCCTGCGGATTGTAGGTGCCTGCCGCGCACTCTGCGCAGAAGATCCCAGCATGCCCCGGTCGGCAAACCTAAGGTCAGCTCATGCACTGTAGGGTTTAGGGCGTAGGATTTAGCGCTCAGGTTGTACGGTTTTGGGTTTTGGGCTTGGGGTTTAAGGTTTAGGTTTTTGGGTTTGGGATTTTGGGATTTGTGGGGGCTGGGGTTTGTGACAGTACTATCAACTTCATGGCCATCCATGGCCGAATGTTGCAGAAGCTTTAAAAGCCAGGGCTCGCCAATTCGAAGCCCTGAAACCCTAGACCCTGAACCCTAAACCCTAAAACCCTAACACCTAGACCCTAAAGCCTGAGTGGCAGACTCCCAGCTGAAGCAGCTCCTCGAGCATGGCTTATCATGGGTGTCCCCTGCTACCTACCCCCCCTATACTACCCCCGCCTTAAGTTCCCCCTTAATTAACCTTAATGATTATAGAGGGAAGCTAGGGGGGTAGTACCGGGGGGGGTAGTAGGGAACACTCATGCACCAAGCATCGGAGTGTCAGGTTTAGAGATTAGGGTGGAGGCCTGAAAGGCTTGGGGCTTAGGGGTTTAGGGCTTAGAGGGATGTTGAATAGCCCATACGGCGGCTCCTCTGCACTATGATGCCCTAAACCTTAAACCCTAAACCTTAAACCCTAAACCCTAAACCCTACACCACGTCTTCTGACATGGCAGTAAATTGTGTGAAAAAATCTGCGAACAGCAGCCTGGGCCTGGACCCTGGAGTTCTACTGGGGTATGATATAGGCTATAGGGTTTAGGGTTTAGGGTGCAGGTTTGAGGGTTTAGGGTTTTGGTTTTGGGGTTTAGGGTTTAGGGTCCAGGGTTTAGGGTTTAGGATAATGGAAAATGAAATGGAAAGCTACTAAAGTACATTGGGGCAATATTGGGATAATGGAAATGAAATGGAAACTACTATTTAGGGTTTAGGAGTTTCGGGTTACAATATTATCTCCCTATGATGGAGAAAAGAAAATAGAAAATGAAACGGA
>CAJNIZ010030602.1:1518-12888 GCA_905231905.1 Symbiodinium pilosum
GGGATACTCTTGCTATTCAGGTGACCACGCGGACTACGCGGCCACACCTGGCCTACACAGCGTTATGCGCAATACGTCTTATGAAACATACAAACTACACAGACTACGCGGACAAGATAACCTACACGTGACTATGCGCGACTACGCAAGACTACGGCCCGAGGCTACGCGAGCACTCTTGCAGTTTCACGGCCATCATAGCTCTTTCATGCTGAAAAAAAAAGCTGCTCACATCAAGAACCCTGAGCCCTTAACCATTGATTCCATGTCCCCAGCCCTCCACATCCCGGAAATCCCAAAACACACCAAGTCATGCACTCTTCACCCGACTCTTCGGAGAAGAAAGCCTCAGGCATCCGGCAGCTGCGGCTACAGGGCTCTACAGCTGCTTCAGGGTTTAGGGCTTAATTAGGGTTTGTTAGGTCCTTCCCAAGAAAATGTGGCTCATGTCCTAAGCATGCCTGAGAGCACATGAAATATACGCTAGCAATATAGCTTCTATTACTATTACTGCAATTGCAATTACAATTATTACTATTGTTGTTATTAGTGTTTTGTTATTATGATGACTACCATCATTACTGTAATATTACTATTGTTAAGTTTCTCAAGTAGAGTCCAGGCTTGGGGATGTTGAAACGTCTTAAGGTGAGGATCCGGCTCCGAATGCAGAATATGAGCTAGAGTTTAAACTCCTTAAAGGGGAATAGATAGGGGAGTAGATAGCGGAGTACAGGGGTTATTAAGGGGGATACTAGGAGGTTAGATTATGGCTCATAATATGGCGTCCATGAGGCTTCCCGCTTGATACATCTAACGCTAAGCTAACTATGTCATTAGTGTGGCTTCCATAAATCCTCACAGAACAGGAAAGGAACGGGAACTTTAGAATATGGAGCTTTATGAGAAGAAAGCAACTTATTCTGCATGTTCCTGTTGCATACCTGCACACCTACCAGGTTCGTTGGCTTCCTTTTAGGAGTTCTCATGCTACTCACGAAATTTAACATGTCAAGGACCCGCCTTTCAAATGCTTTATGCCTGACCTTCCGAGAAGAATCTCGATGTCAGTGCTGCTACACTGAGTCAAGATTTTTGTTACTTTACAGGTAAAACGTGTCCATCATATACAGGGCTAAGTCATCAGAATAGAGCTTCGGGACTACAGCACATCTACTGCAGGAGAGCAAATGGGAAACCCACAAAACCTGAACACTAAACCCCTAAACCCCATAAAGAAACTCATCCCCAGCTCCCCCGCGAAATTACGTGGACCAAAGAGCTGGCATCCAGCCCTACGAAAAGAGACAAACAGTTCTGGTCACACGAAGCCTTCCCCCCCCATGCTGTGCATTCTGCCTTCTGATTGTCATAGCGGCGTCGCTTATCGGCATCGCCTAAGACCTCCACATGAGCTATAGTCTAAACTCCTTAAGGAAGGGTTATATAAGGGATTATATAGGGGACTACTATATGGGTTACTAAGGGGGATACTAGGAGTTTAGACAGTGGCTCACATAACAGCAGCCGGGGTGAAGGGGCCGCGGCTCGAGCTTTCATGACGGTTCCAGACCAGAACACGTGAGCGGCAACTTTATTATGGCCTGGCCCTTATGCACTTGCTCTTGATACGGAAACCCTCTCGTTTACTATATACCCAGATTATGGTACCTGACTTTAATTCCTTAACAGCAACCCAATAGTTCCCAGAGGAATGGTCATGGATGTGCAAATACTGACTAGGCTATTCTTCGGCTCTCTGGCGTAAGTAAGGAGGTTACAACAACCATCCTGGGTGAAGGGCCCCCTGACAAAAGAGTGTCTTAGAGTCTAGGCTTAAGGGCGTCGGGCTTAGGGTTTTAGGGTTCAGGGTTTCAGGACAGACTACAGTTTGGACCCTGCTACCTACTTCCTTCTTGGATTTAGGGGCATTACTGCTGAAGATGTCAGAAAGATTCGCAGCTATGTAACTACAGGGAACATACCCTCAGTCTGCCCAGCCAGCTGAATTCTGTCCTAGTCTGCCGTGGCAACTTCTAACTTGAAATCTAAAGTCTGCAGGGTCTAGACTATCACCCATGGGGGCGGGTAGGGTAGTGCTTGGTTGCTCAAGGGCACAGAAAGAGCTTCAAGCCGCCAACACCAGCCCCAAAGGAGCCCAAGTTTCTCATAGAAATTAAGCCCCTCAACCCTAAACCCTATACCCACAGGGTCCAAGTACCAAATAATTAGGTGCTTGGGTTTTGGGTAATCGTGATTATAATAAAGTTTTTGGGTAAGTATATGATTATTAGGTGCTTGGACCCATAGACAAACCATTGAAACCTGTAGGTTTCTGACTTCTCTGGAATCGCGACAAGAATCTGAATTTGCAGGGAGGTACATTAAGGGACCATCTTGCATCTTCCCAGGCGGTTTAAGGTTATTTGGGGTTTGGGTTTAGGGTTTGCTCAGATGGTACGAAGCCATCAGCAGGCAGCAGTGAAACCTCTCTTTCACGGCTCTCGGGACGTTACGTTGGTGAATCATGAACAAAACTCTTCACACCGCAGCTAGTCCCCTAAACCCTACCCCTTGTTCGGGATAGCGAACCTGTCTGGCATCTTCTATGTACAGAAGTACAGAATTTCTCTGAACCCTAAGCCCGAAACCCAAAGAAAGGGGCAGGGTATAGAGGTCTAGGTAAATGCCAAGTTATGCAGTGAATGATGCCATGGATGCGCAGGGCTGGTTTTGGGAACAGGGCTTATTCGGTACGCCCAGCTTAGATTGATGGTGGTTTACACAAACGGTTGTAAATCGCAAGCACAAAGGATTACAAAAGTAGCAACAGAGCCTCGGCCTGGTTTGGAATATGGCGCACTGTAAGCACCAACCGCAAATACATAACCCCTCCCCCCGAACGCCCTAGTATTCCCAACGCATTAGAATTGTCATGTTGCGGGGTGGGCAGTTTTTATTAGGGGAGGGGGTGTCCCTCGGGCAGGGCTCCTTTTTAGTGTGATGCGTCGCGATGTCCGCTTGATATCACGTTGGGTGGAGCCCCGGATGAAAATAACCCGTAACTGCTGTGCACCCAGAATAGCCCCGCCGACTTAGCATGTTGAAAACATCATATGCGGCACTTGCGCTACAGACATACAACGGCTTTCCTGGGATATTTTTGCATAAGGCCCCAGTGTCCCACCACAATGAGTCTGCTCCAACAAATGCGCCTCATAAGCTTGCTGCACAGCCTCAGTGGTTTAGAGCTCAGGCTTCAGGCTTCAGGGCTTAGGTCATGCAGATGGAAAGGTCTCAGTGACCCCAAACCCTAAAACCGCAGGACTTGGGACCTCAAACCCTAAACCTTAAATCCCTAAACCTCAAAACCTCAAACCCTGTGCAAGGCTGAGGAAAGTTGGAGTATTGAAAGATCAGGGCCTGCACGGTGGGAATCTTGGCCGAGCATCCTGAATTCCAATACCCTTCCCCTAATAGTCACCCCCCCCCCCCTATATTAATCGCCAGCATAATGCCATCATGTGATGGGGGAGAAAGGTTATAATTGGGGGGTGGGGGGGAATATACATTAAGCAGAGGATTCGGCTGAATACCAACACTCCTGCTGCACAACGAAGACCGTTTTGCAGCCAGAAGGTAGTCTGAAGGAAACTCTCTTTACCGCAAGTTACAACTTGATCAAAGCGCTTTCTGCAAAGAATATTGCTCCGGCCCAGCTCCTGCAGCCTGAGGCTTCGAATGGTTCCACTTCTGACCCGCTGGCAGTCATGCCACGAAAATGCACACCCTCTACATTGAAACTGGTCTTGCGCTGGAACAACCATGAGATGTCTGATGTGCCAGCATCTAGTCACATAGAAGAGGTTTAGGGTTTAGGGATTTAGGGTTGAGGTTTTACCATAATTGAACATAGATCCAAATCACAAACCATCCCACCCTTAGCAGCCAGATCTAGGTATTGACGGCTGGGATTTCAAGAGCTTACTATTTGTTCCTTGTTGTCGAGAGCTGCTACGTACAGGATCCTCCTAGCACAACAGTTGCCCAGACCTCGTAGGAAACAAATCTTCGTCAAGCCTGAATGTAAGGGCCCCAGGCCGGAAACTCCTGACACGTCTTCAAGCTTCACAGGTAGATCTTCTGTTCATGACCAAAAAAAAACTTGAAAGAAGAAACAACTCTGCGAGAGCCCTAAACCCTAAGGACTAACTTTTTGGGTGCTAATGTTTCATGTTCTTTTCCGTTTGACTCTGCATTCTTGGCTGAGTTCGGAAAAATCCTGGCCAATGGCATCTTAAGGCCCGGACAATGAATTCTCCTGAGGCTGACGTAGGCGGACAAAAGATCCCAGCACTGTTAGAGGGATGTATAGGGTTTAGAGTTTAGGATTTAAGGATCAAGGTTTTAGGGATTAGCATTCGGGGTTCAGGGTCTAGGATAGAGGGGTATACAGGGGCTTTTTGCATATATCAGCATATAGAGGGTGTAGGGTTTAGGGATATGTAGGGTTGCAAGGTTGGTGATCTTGATTGCTTGTGGTTGTAGACGATTGGCCGAAGAAATCTATCATAGGCCCTTGCAGCGTGACGTGCTTCACATGTTCTAGAGCTCTTCCGTGAGAAGTACTATTGCTACCACTATTTCGCTGACAAATGCACACTCCACCCCTAAGCTCGAAACCCTAAACCTCAACTCATGTGCAACCAGCCCACGAAAAGGCCAACCCTAAACCACACCTGGAAGTTTACACCCCAAAGACAGAAGAAGTAAACCTCTAAACCACTTGCAGAGTTGCTTTACGAAGCCTGCCCCCCAAAATCCCAAAGCCCAGAGGGGACCCTGAAAGTAAAGGAACAGAAGAAGCACGTTTTGAGCACAAAGACCGCTTTAAACGCAAGCCCCGGGAAAACCTACGACCTGCTCAGGCGAAAAAATCAAGCTTGCAATGCTCCAAGGGACGCTGCGCAGTTTCTTTCTGGTCGGGATTCTTATCTGGGTGCCACCTTCGCAGGAAAGATTCGATGAAGTGTTCTGTGAAGGGTCGCAATCGTACAAAGGTTAGATAATTTGCGAGGGCTTTGGCAGTGGCAACGTAAGACACGGAAGAACTTCAATTATCCGGAAGTTTGTAGATATTGGGGCTCTTCAGTGTTCCATGCTCATTGGGCAGTGTATTGCTTGCATGTTTCGATGGTCAGAAGAATCTTCAGCACAGAATCCTACATCCAAGGTCCGAGTAACAAATTCCCTCACGTGACATATCTTCCTCGCGCAGCTCGTAGCAGAAAGCAAGGCCTAAATACAACAACCGTTGTCCCCTGATGTCCAAAATTTCGTATTTGCACAAACGAGCCTTGGTCCCCCACCACCCCCCGCCACAAAAGTAGTCTTACTGGCCTTAGTAGGGCACATGGGAATATAGTATTTGTAACAACCAGTACGTAGTTTAGGGAGGATTGTGAAGTTGCCATGCCGAACATCGAACCAGGTAAGCACTCAGAATGACAGCAACACAACACGAACAACTCCTAGTCTAATCGTATTCCTTCCTGCAGCAACCAACCGTTAAGGCAACAAAGACCTGATTTTGCTGGGTTGCTGTAACGGAAGTTAATTTGAGTTGCCACACTGGGGAAACCCTATTTAGTAAATGTATACCCATCATGGTAACTTAATTCAAGGTCCTTAACAGCAACCCAGTTTTTGAGTCCCCCAATCCTCGACCCTAAACTTTGAATTGTGAGTTCTGGGCTGCAGAGCAACAAATGGCCGACCCTTCGTTGTCCAGTGCTGCGGGTTGGGGTCGTACTGATTGGCTGCAGAAAATGGAAACTACTCTAGTATAGGGTGATATACTATGTGCAACACTTTTTGGCGGCTTGGGTCAGCAAACATCACTGACGTGCGTCTGTATACGTGATAGGCGATAGGTGATAGCTTCAGCACTCTTTGGGATCTCTACGAGAAAGCTACATTCAAAGCTGGACTTTAGATCCTGCTTCCAGCCTTTCACAATACAACCATTAGGAGCGCGGTTTCTTTTGGCCATGATGCTGGCATGGTATTGCTAGCAGCTTCAAGCACAGAACTGCTCTTTGTAGAATGGCAACCACACCGCCGGTTCCCCTGACTAAATGACAGTACAACCAACATAATGGGTAGTTCCTAACATGATGGTCCGGTTTTGGTACACCTGAATTATTAGGTGAAGACAAATGCTAAGTGCGGCCCAAAATTTTGAGAACAACCCACATAGCACAGCAGAAGCTATAGCTAATCAATGGAGCAATTTGGCAGCAATGTTCCTCACACATTAGTACTAGTTGATCACACCAAAGCCCATACTAGCGTCCTAAAAACAACCTGCAATAAAGCATTCGACCGCTCAAACCCAAGCCGTATCTCCTGAACCCTCGCTCCTTGACCCCGTAGGCGCTTGTTTCTTAATCCCCAGCCTGAATCTCCAACAAAATATCCCAAAACGAACTTGATGGGAGGGGACTCTGAAGATGCTGCTCGCAATCCTTCCAGCAACCGAACCGAACCCTAAACCCTAAAGCCCCTACACTTTAATCCTAAGCCCTCCCACCCCCTACAGTTCCCTTTAGTTTTGCAATCTTCTAGCCCCCCACAGTCAAGTCCTCGAACTCCGAGCCCCAAACTTCAGCGCCAGCTTCTTGTAGGCGCGCTTGATGTCTGCTTCTGAGGCGCCCTTCTCAGCAATCGATGCAGGGATTGTATAGGGTTCTACAGGGAGTACGTGAGGTGTATAGGCATGAAATAAGGTATTCAGGGATTCTGGGGATACAGGGCCCAATAGCGAATAACAACATGGAAAAGTACATGGGAGATGAAATGAAAACTGGGAAACCATAACCCCTATATAACCCAAATATACCCCCTAAGAATACCCCAATATAACCCTAAAATCACCTTGATATAACCCTAAAATAGCCTTTATATAGCCCTATATGTAGGGGTTTTGTAGGGGTGAAAGATTTTCAACAACTGGCATCCCTTCTTGGGATCCCCAGGATAAGGATTCTAGCGTTTTGGAGCCTATAGTGGGGTCCCCCTATGAACGGAGGCTACACTGAACCATAAACTACTCTGAATTCTGAACCCTCTACTCTAAGCCCTAAACTACCCTAAGACCTAAGCCCTGAACCCTCTACCCTGAAATCTCTACCCTAAACCCTAAACTACCCTAAACCCTCTGCCCTAAAACCAAACGGTTTTCAGGATCTTTGCTTCAGAGGTGAGAGTTGGGTGAGGGTTCAGGTTTCAGGGTTAGGGTTTAGAGCTTAGGAGTTAAGGTTTAGGAGACAAAGGCTAGAGCTCAAAGCTTTTGAATGTAGCGTTGAGGGAGTGTAGGGCGAAAAGTCTAGCGTTCAGGGCTCAAGGTTTCGGAATTAGAGTGTAGGGAAGAAAGTCGAGGGTTCAGGGAAAATGGCTTTGGGATTTTCAGGTTTAATGTCTGGCTAAGTGGAAAGTCTAAAAGCCTCTGAGCATGATAAACTAGCCTCCAAATCCCCGCACTTTAAGGGTGTTGGGGCTCTTGTTTACCTTTAAGGCAATGAACTGCATGCAGGGTTTAGGGCTTAGGGTTGTAGCTTCAGGTTGGAGAGCTTTGGATTGATGAGGGTTTAGGGTTAGGGTGTAAGGCTGTTGGGGAGGGGGTGTGTCCTTGAGACTGACAGTGGTGATCCAATTTTGCAACCAAGCCCAACCCCCGAGAATATCGTATATATGGCATATTGAAAGATAAGCAGAGAAGATTGGCAATTAAAGCTAAGTAGGAAAAATGAACCATAGTATTGTAGCAGGCCCCCCCCCCCCCGATATGAATTTCATTTATCCACTGGGGTGTGCTGGGGCAGTAAACCCTGAGCCCCGTCCTTCCCGACGCCAAGAACCTCGTAGTAGTCCTAGCCGTTGCTGCTGGGGTGGATTTTTGGTCCAGGTTTTAGGGGCCAGGCATGCTACCTAGACCTCCAAACCCTAAAGTTTAAGGTTACAGAATTTTGCATGTGAGAGTTACTTGGTATAAAGTTAGGTATCCTAAAAGAGTAGGGTAGAGGGGTCTAGGTAGTGTAGGGGTTATCGGCTTAAGTTTCAGTTACAATAAGAGTGGGTCACGATGGGGGCTTGTAGACTGCTGCCTCGGCTAGCAAATGAGCTATAGACTAAACTATTACCCTCTTAGTGGAGCCTATATTACTCCCGTATATGCCTCCCCATGTGACCCCCTATAAAAGTTGAGGGCCTGGTTCAGACTATAGCTCAAATTGGCCCCTCCGCTGCCTTTTTGACACTTGCTGCATTCATGCATCCGGGATGGCTGAAGGGCGTCCTTTGGTTTACGGTTTAGGTTAGGGTTTAGGTTCAGGCAGGGTCGGGTGCCCGACGCTTGGGATAAAAAGATCAGGCTTACATTGCTGGTGTTATCACATCATGATTGTTACGATTCTTCCTGTCATACTAATGCTGCTATCACTTTTTCCATGATTACAAAAATAATTTTGCTGGTGTCCCCAAACCCCAAAGCCTAGGCCCTAGACCTTAAACCCAAACCGCCTGGTGGGCAAAAATCCGGCAAACCTCGAAAACCAAGCCGTGGAAGAGCCCGAAAGAACTAATCCTCTCCCCCTAATATTAAACACTCCCAAGGTTCTGAGTTTAGGGTTTAAGGTTAAAAGCCCCCCGACCCCCGTAATATTGTATTGAATATTCCCACCAGATTACAATATACCACAATGGGGAGTATTTAGGATTAGAAGAGGGGGGGTAATTTTAGGCGGAGAGGATTACTGGTGACCAGTGCACATATGCGTCATCGTCTGCCTGGAGACCGGCCCCCAAATGCAGACGCCATTAATCATCGTGAATATGTGTAAATGCCACCAAGAACAGAAATAGCAGTGCCACCGTTGCCGCCAGGACAAACAAAATCATCAACCCATTATCCCAACATGACCCCTATATAAACCCTATAACCCCTATTCCATCATCCCAATATAACTCCAATGTAACCTTAGAAGGGAAAATTGGAATGTGCCTGGTCTTTGTCAAGTACTCTTTCCTCGGCTCACTTTGGAGCCCAACAGTATTTGGGGGTTTAGGGTTTAGGGCTTCGGGTTTAGGGTTTAGGGTCCCAAAATTAGGGGTACCTTTTTGGGGCCCCTATAATAAGGATTATAATATTTTGGGGTCTATATTGGGGTCCCCCTATTTAGGGAAAATACCATTTTAAGAAGGTGCCTACAAGGGTTTCCATCTCATGTTGGGGGAGGTCTAAACTACATGGCTGAGAGAGGATCCTTCTGTGGACCCGCACGGAGCAGCGGCAGTAGCGCCTGGTTCAAGGTTTCTAGTTCTGGGCTTCAGGACTTTAGGGTTTATGGCTTTGAGGGTTTAGGATTGAAGGGTCTAGGGTGTAAGGGGTCAAGATTGCAACATTTGATTCAGGTCTCCTTCCTGGTGTTTTGCATTCTGATAACCTCTAATAAGGGCTTTGTTGAACATGTCTTTCATCAAAAATCCGAGATCTCAAAGCTAAGCATTCCAAAGCTCATGTTTGACATGTAGTGGCTCAGGGTTCCGCAATAGGAGACCCGAAACAACAGCCTCTACAAGTATGCTTAAACCAACGGCCCTCAACCCTGAGCCCTAAAGCCTAAGCCCTAAGACCCTGAACCCTAAGACCCTATACCGGGTGTTTGGTTCGGCCCAAGCTCTGTATGAAGGCGCATACTTGAATTCAGGGATTGGCGCACTTTTCAGGTGCGTGACGGACCGTTACCAGTTGGCAAACCCTACCCAAAGGGTCCAAAGTACCTATATGGTACAAAGTATGGTTTCTGTAGTAGTAATTTCCCTAATGGTTTGGGATATGGGTACTTAGGACCCTTTGGGCTAGTGATGTCCTTCGATTTCTAGGGCGGCGTCTGGTCGGACGCATTGCTATTAGCGGCAAGTACCGCCGAGCGGGTGCGACTTTGCACATCCGCGGATAATGCTTGTATAGGCAATAAATATAGGCCTTGTCAGCCACTGTGTCACAATCCCACAGCGCCCAGGCTACGTAATGCCGGCCAGCATCTTTGGAGCAATGGCCACGAAGGCATCACCATGCACATCCGGACAACTTACAGCTCTTATTCTCCTGCTCTTGCAGCCCCAATATGGCCCCCAATATACTATAATCCTTATTATGTATGGCCCCCAATTAATATGCTATAATCCTTATTATGTATGGCCCCCAATATACTATAATCCTTATTATGGGGACCCCCCAAAAGGGTACCCCTAATTTTCGGAAGCTCAATCCCGGTCCTCACCCTCAGACCACTCCTCCAACAAATCCGCGACTTCTCCCACGGCGTCTACGCACATCTCCGTGCGAGCAGCCGCTAGTAAAGCTAAGAGTACAGGCAAAGGCATGTAGATGAGAAGCAAGAGGTACTTCCTGGGTTGCTGTTAAGGAACTTAAATTGAGTTACCATAATGGGTGTATATAGTAAATAGTAGGGTTCCCCAATATCGTAACTTAATTTAGATTCCTTAACAGCAACCCAGCTTCTTGAACAAACCACGAGTCGTAGCCTTTTCCAAAGAAGTGATTGCTTGCCTCCAGGTTTGATCAGCATATGGACCCCAGGCGGTCATGTACAGGGGTCATTGTTTAATTGTGCTCCATGACTGGAGACCATAAGAACCTAAACTCTGAACTCTTAGTCAGTGTGGGCCATGGACTAGGACATGTGGAAAACAGCTTTGTAGTTGCGCATAAACCTCCCTCAGATCCCCAACATAATTTGCAATTCCTCAAATATCCGATGCTGGCCTCAAAGAATGGAAAACCTACCCTAATCATGTAGAAGCTCAACCGGGCAGACCTAACAGCCCTACAATCCTAAAGTCGTAAAAATTAAGTACAAGCTCCTGAACCCTAAATCCTAAACCCTAAATCCTAAACTCTGAATCCTAAACCCTAAACCCTGAACCCTAAGTTCTGGACCCTAAAGCCTAACCCTAAGCCCTAAAACCAATGGGCCGAACAGCTAGGTGGCTCAGGGTTCTCCAGAGACAAGAGGGGGCGGTCTGCACTGAGGTTGCCTCTGCTTATGATGCTTCAGGCTTCGGGTTTATTATTTAAGGTTTAGGGTTTAGGGCTGAGGGTTTAGGATTTAAGCTTTAGGGTTTAGGGTTAAGGGTTTAGGATTTAGGGTTTAGGATTTAGGGTTTTGAGGTTTAGGGTTTAGGATTTAGAGTTTAGGGTTTGAGGTTTGAGGTTTAGGGTTCAGGGTTTGAAGGCTTAGGGTTTAGGGTCTATAGGGCATTTGGGTTACCCAATATATAACCAGA